>JAQQSW010003307.1:0-14725 GCA_028646575.1 Pseudocheirus occidentalis | reverse complement strand
AGATATACAGGGGCTGGGATAGGGAGACCCTCACTGCCCTACCAGAAAGTTAGAGAGCATATCAGGGGAGGGGCTTTACAGTGGTATTGCTGTTTTGGGGTTGGGACAGGGGAAAGACGGGGAGAGAATTTGTAATTCAAAAATCTCATGAAAATGAATGATGTAAATAAGAAAACAAATAAAAAAATTTATTAATAAAAAAACCAAAAAGACCCCCAAGAGTTTTGAACTATCCAGAGTTCTTAACCTTTTTTCTGGCATAGATACCTTTGGCCAGTCAGGTGACCTCTTCTTAGAACAATGTTCATAAATACATAAAATGAGATACATAGAATCATAAAACAATTATGTCAAAATATATAACATACATACATACATATAACATATATATGTATGTATGCATGTTTATATGTGTAATAAGCTCATGTATCCCACCTTAAGAATTACTGAACTAGGGGGCGGCTAGGAGGCACAGTGAATAGAGCACCTGCCCTGGAGTCAGGAGGACCTAAGTTCAAATCCAGCCTCAGACACTTGGCATACTTACTAGCTGTATGACCTTGGGCAAGTCACTTAACCCCAATTGCCCTGCCTTCCTCCCTCCAAAAAGAAAAAGAAAATACTGAACTGAATGAAGTCATCTTTGATTTTTGCCAACTTTCAATCCTACAACCTCAAAATTTAGCCCTGTCTTCTGCCACTTAATGTTATTTAAAAACAAACAATAATTCTGTTTGTTTTCATTTCCTGAAAAGCAATATGCTTCCAAATTCCTTAAAGTATTTGATTTCCTAGGATGCACTGCATTCCTCTAAATACCAGGAAGGGTAGAAATTTAGTTATGTTTACCTCAAATGAGCTTCTTCTTTTCTTAGATAGAACCCATCTCCTCTATGATAGTTTTACTCACAAAATTTGGAATTTCCAGAAGAGAAAGTCTTATATACATTTTTGGAGCAGACAAGGAAGAAGACAACAAATGGATACATCTATCTCTCCATTGCCACTTGTGATGGCAGGATTGGGAATACTTACTCGACCTAAAGCCAAAGTCTGTGTGGGATAACATTAGACAAAAAGTTGACTTAATTTTTGAGAGCAGATACCTGACTCTAGAACATACATTCCTATTTTCTACCCACTACACTCAAAATGATGTTTTCTTTTTTATTATTAGACCAGAGCTCTGTTTTGACAAAAGAGGAAATTGTGGTGATTTTAGTGTAGAAAAACCAAAGTGTGTTTCCCAAATATAGATTAAAGTTCATTGATCTCCTCTACTAGGTTCCCACAGAAAGTCTCTAGCCCATAACTTCCAACTCCTTCCATCTTTCCATCTTCCTGTGAGTATTAGATGCAACAATGGGGACCTGTATAGAAGTTTAGTGTCATTAACAAGAAGGTAAGGACTTCCCTGCCCTCTCTCTCTTCCCTTTTGCCCCCCACTTGCCCAGTTCACTACGTTGGTGGACAGACTTGCTGTGGGCATCAGACCTTAGACTTCTAATACAATGTTTTCCTCACAGTGCTTAATAATGTGCATGTAAATGAATGGCCGCCTTTACATAATAAAATCATAGACTGATTTTTTTTCTTGCTTTTTTGTCAGGAGCATTGGCACTAAAAAGTATATTAACAAACTTATTAGTAATGTAGAAATTAATGAAGCAAAGAGTATAGAACTATTAGACAGAAGCCTAGACTCACATCTGTTTTACTACTTATTGTACAATCATGGACTTTGAGTTTAAACTCTCTGGACATCAGTTTTTTTCATTAGTAAAATGAAGATATTTCACTGGATAGTCTCTAGGGATTTTATTTATTCAAATACTATATGACTGTCAGAGGCAGCATCAATAGAAAGAGGGCTTCAAAACCAGGAAGACCTTGAATCAAGTTCAGTCCACAGCATTGTAATAGTAATGGAATTTGAAGATCCCCTTATATTGGCAAGCAAACAGGTACTTAGCACTTAGTTTCAAATTTATAATTGTGTCAAGTATTAAGACCCAGGACTTGTGAATACCACAGTGGGATGGACTTGTTGATGTAACAGGAAGGACAGAACAGGGAGGGGCTAATACTCTATATAAGGAAAAGCCCAAGCTGAGAGAGGCTAGAACTTCCGGGAGCGAGTACCTGGAGGCTGGGCTGCTACTGCTTTGTCTGTTTTGATGTTACTTTGCTGATAGAGGATGGTGCTGTTGTTACAGAAGCTCTGGGACTTTGATGTTGTTTTAGAAGCCCTGAAAGATGGTTTTCTTGTTTGCTTACAGAAATCTTGGAGGAGGGTCTTGCTGACTATGTCAGAGGTCCAGGTACTATACTAATGATTTGTGTTGATTCCGCAAATCTTAACATTGGGTCTATGTTGATTTCTCAGGCAGAAAGTGAATTGATGAGGATGCTGGAAATGTTTATGAATGTTATTGTAGCAAACTGAGAAAATCATGACTTACTATGGCCTAGGGGTAGAGAACTCTGACATTTATATTTAAATGATTGAGTTAAGGACTTCTTTGATTAAGAAGAAAGAGCACTTTTTGATTGAAGAGATTAAGACAATGTGACCTAGGGGCAAAGAACTTTGACCTTTGTACTTTGTGTCAATTAAGAACTTACTAAATGATTGTTATTTTTTGTTAAAACCACTTTGGTGAAAACTATGTGGCCATTTTAGTGATAAGTTGTTATGCCATAACATTATGAATGCTGTATTTTGATTTCTATGAATATTTTGCATTAATTTACTAAATAAATAGAGAGTTCACTATACTGTATAATCAGAACCTTAAAGGCTGTTCATAGCAGTAGTCCTCTGGAAAGCTGCTTGTGCTTGGCTTTATAAGCATATGCTGTGATCCCATACAGGGTTGAGTCCTAATGGTTTCACAAAAAAATAAAATAAAAATTTTCTTATTAAAAAAATTAATTATTTTTTCAGTTCCAAGTTCTTTCCATCCCTCCTCCATCTCCCCAATATAGTCCACTGCAGTTGTGGTAGATCATTGTATTGATAATTTGTCCTTGTCTTTCATAGTTAATCATAGTTGCTCTATTGCTGTTACTATGTAAGCTGTTTTCTTGGTTCTTCTCACTTCACTTGGTGTCAATTCATAAAGTTTTCATAAATTTTTTTCATAAATCATTCTCTTCATAATTTCTCATACCATGGCAGTATTCCATTACATTTAAATTTTGTAATTTCTTCAGCCATTTCCTAATTGATGGACAGTCCCTCAGTTTCCAACTTTTTACCACCACAAAAGAACTGCAATAAATATTTTTGTACTATGGGTCCTTTTCCTTTTTCCTTTGATCTCATTAGAGTACAGTCCTAATACAGGTATTGCTGGGTTAAAGGGTATGAACAGTTTTATAGTTCTTTGGACATAGTTCTAAATTGTTCTCCAGAATGATTGCACTGCTTCACAGCTCTACCAACAGTACATTATTAATAAAGAATCCTATCAGGCTTTAAAAAAATACTAGAAATTTTAAATCCTAATATAAATACTAAAATACTATAACATTTCTTTTAATAATTATTTATTTTTAAATTCTTAAATTTTAATTTAATTTTAATTTAATTTATTTTTAAAGGTTTTTTCTTTCCTGCCCTTCTCCCATCTATTGAGAAGGCAAGCAATATATTAATAATGAATGTGAAATCATATAAAACATTTCCATATTAGCCATGTTACATTAAAAAATAAGAAAAATGAAGAGAGTGAAAAAAGCATGCTTCAATTTACACTCGGAGTTCATTAGTTTGCTTTCTGGAGGTGGATAACATTTTTCATCATGGGACAATCAGAATTATCTTGGATCATTGTATTGATTAGATTAACTAAGTCTTTCATTGTTAAGCATCATTAATATATTGCTTTTTCTGTATACAATATTCTCCTGGTTCTCCTCACTTCACTTTGCTTCAATTCATATAACTCTTTTTAAATTTATAAAAATAACTTTTTAAAATTTAGAAAGAAAACATCAACCAGATTCCTTTTTGTGAGAGAAATAAGGTTTTAATACCTAAATCAGGCAAGAACCAAACACAAAAAGAAACTATTATGTTATTAAATATCAATTTTTAAAATTTATATATTCAAAAAAGGAGAATAAATAGATTCTTCAAGTTATGTGTAAATGAAACTTTGCTTCAGTTCCTAGTAAAATTTTAGAATATGTTATTAAAAGTATGACTTGTAAACACTTGGAGAGGGAAGAAGCTCATAGTTATTTTAATTATCTTTGGGCAGGTGATTCTCTGATCTGTTTCTTTATTCATAACCTCTTTCCAGACCTCCACTCTTGCAGTTCCAATTGCCTATCTTGACATTCGAATCTAAATGTCTTATGGGTATGAGACTCAACATGTTGAAAATGGAATTAATTGTATTTCCTCAATAGACCCACTTTCTTCTATGGGTATCATCACTTCCCAAAGTCACCCAGGTTTAAAATACCTTGTTGGTTCCTGTCCTCTGTGATTCCTTTCCATTTACTCTGTATGTGTCTTACATAGACATAGTTTGCACGTTGTCTCCCCTGTTACAATGTGAATTTCTTTACATCAGGGACAATGTTTTTGCCATTCCATGTTTCTCTAGGATTTAACACAGGGCTTTGAACATAGCAAACAATTAATAAGTGCTTGCTGACTGACTACAAGGAATTCAAACTTGAACAGTTATGATTACTGTATTAGTATGGGGCCATCATGTGGAGGTGAAGAAGTTTGGCAAGAAGTTTCATTGGCTCCCCTAGGATGGAATATAAATGCTTCTGTTTGGCATTTAAAGCCTTCACAATCTGGCACCCATCCCTAACTTTTAAGTCTTATTTATATTGTTTCCATTAATATGGCCCCTAATCTGGCCTCCTCATAACTAACATTCCATATCCCACTTTATTGTCTTTGTACAGCTTGATCCTTATTTCTGGCATGATCTTCCTCCTCTCCTCTACCTCTTGAGCTTTCTAGGTCCCTTCTAGATTCAGGTCAAATGCAATGTTCTATAAGAGGCCTTTTCCTGATCATAACCAATTATTCCTGAAATTACCTTGTAAACATTCTATATTTACATATTTATGCATGCATAGCTTCCTTCCAGGGGAATGTGAATACCTTGAAGGCAAGGAATATTTCAATTTTTGTTATTCTATCCCCAACCTCTACTATAGAGTTTATCTTTTTTTTTTTGAGACTGGCTATCACCATAGCTGGAAGTGTAATTGCCATCACTGGTTCAAATCCCACTCCTGATTGGCATGGGGACTTTGATTGCCTCCATTCCCAACCTAAAGTGGTTCACCTCTCCTTTGGCAGCCTGGTAGACTGTTATCCTGGAGGCTCATCATACTGGTACTGGACTTAGGGCAGACTCCTGATAGCTTAACTGACTGGAGCTTAGATCTGAGCTTAAGTCTATCAGCCTCTTCTCTCCCCCTACCCCAGTAAGAGATATTGAAAGCACAAATCGCCACATCTGCCTACATAATTGAATTTTAATCAGTGCCTGTTGAATGGAATTGAAGTGAAATTAGAGCTCATCTAAAAGATGCTGTACTTTGGGAAAATAAGTATTTAATTAAAAGATGACTATTTGGCTGAAAATCACTCATTCTGTAATTCTTCAGGACACTAATGTTCACAGATGACTTTGAGTCATGAGATGGCCTTAGGAAAGGCTAAGACTATTTTTTGGACCTCTTTGGCTATGTGAGCACCAGAAATCCCTTCTGTATTGCCCATGGCAGATGGTCATACAGTCTTTTCTTGAAGACTTCCATTGAAAGATAATCCACTATTTTTTCCAAGTTATCTCATTTTACTTTGGAAAAGTTCTTATTGTTGGAGAGGATTTTTCTTTACAAAAAACCTAAATTTCCCCCCCTTTTGCTGTTTTTAGATCGGCAAAAATGAATTAATTAATAAGCTTCATTTCTTTTCTACACAACAGCCCTTCAGATTCTTGAAGATATTTGTCATCTTTCCTCTTACCCATTCAGCATCTTCTGTTCTCCAGATAAAACATCTTTAGTTCTTTCAATTCATCATATGACATGTACTTGAGGTTTTTCATCATTCTGATAGCCTTTTGTAATGATAATGTAAATGGGAAGATCTTTCCCATCCATTAATATGCCCATGTGATCTGCTTAAGTCACATGGAAGCCTAAGACACATAGGTTTTGATCACATGAAGCCTATGGTGGGAGGAGTTTGCTGAATGGGTGGAGCATCAAGGGTAAAGAAGGAAGGATAGGACAGAGCCCAGAGGAAGTTGGTCAGATTATTTAGTGCTGAGAGAGAGAAAGGAAGAAGGCAGTGAGCTGTGAGAAGGTGAGTGTTTGTAGGAAGGCTTGGGGATGATGGTGCCCTCTGCATTGTTATTGTGTATAGATTTCTTTGTTGCTATGATGGATTTGGCTTTCTGGTATTGACAGTTGGTTTTCTGGTGTTTGAATAAATATTTTGGTTGTGTCTCCTATGTGGAGAGTCTGTTATATTTTGCAGTTCAGAATTATGTAGGTATATTTGTAGCCACCATTGGTGCTGTGAATATCATGTTGGTGCTGTACATTTCTCTAGATGTTCTGCAATTTTTAACTCTTAATGAAAGTGTGGCATCCCAAATTGAGGATGATGATGATGATGAAGATACATAGCACATATTTCTATATACAGTGTTCTCCTGGTTCTGCTCACTTCACTTTGCTTCAATTCATATAACTCTTCCCAAATTTATAAAAATAACTTTTAAATAACTTTTTAGGCATTGTAGAGCACTTAGAGCTTAGTTAGACATCAAAGACACCAAAGATGCTCACTGTATCCTGGTCCATTACCAGTAATTTTGATGTTTGTCCTGCCACTGGACTTTAATGACTCTGGAAGAGAGAGTGAAATTGATGACTTTGTTCAATTCTGCCTCACTTAAATCCAATTCACATGCAAGTCAAAATGTCTTCTGTGATGTCACTGATCATCTTCAAAGCGAAGGATGAAGATGAACAATGACAGCAACAACAACTGCTTTAAGGGTTTAAAAGTGCTTTAAATGGAACTCCATTTGATCCTTACAATAGCCGTGTGAGGCCACAGCTGGTAAGTATGTGAGACGAGACTCAAACTAAGACCCTCCTGAAGCAAAGTCCATTGCTCTATTCACTGTGCCACCAAACATCCTACCAACATCTTCCAGGTGTGGTCTGCCCAGGGCAGAATACAGTAAAGATCACTGCTTCCAGCTACTGAAAGATATGGGCTTGAGCAGTTCACCTCTAAATGGAGATATGGATTCTCTTTACATATATTTTGCATCCTTGGACTGCGTACTTATGCAAAGTAAATGGTGCAGTGAATAGAGTATTGAACCTGGAGTCAGGAAGACCTGAATTTGAATTTGGCTACAGACATTCACTACCTGCATAACCCTGGGCAAGTCACTTAACTTAGTTCTCTCACCTTTAAAATGAGGATAATAATAGCACCTCCCAAGGTTGATGGAAAGATGAAATTATATAACATATAAAAGTGCTTTGGAAATCTTAAAACACTATATATAAGTCCTAGCCAGCATAGTAATGTCATTGTTGTGATGTTCATAGTAATAGTGGAAGTGTTAGTGTTAACAGTAGCAGTAACTGGTCTAATGATTTAGTGAGTTAGATCTTTGTGAGAAGAGATGCTCTTTCCAGTTTTTTCTGATTTTTATTTTTAGCGTTTATATTTGTGAACTTAATACTTTTGACTCAAATTCTGATTTTGAGTAAAGCTAAAAGTAACTACTTTGTCCCATTTTTCTCAGGTTGCCCAATTGCTGTGGGTGACATCTGCTTGTCGCCACTTAAGCGGGAGGGATAACACAGTAGTTTGCCTAGAGGAGGGGAGGCCGATCATAGCAATGTATTTTTGACTTGTTTTTGTAGAGATCCAGGTGTCTAACCTCTCCATCCCCCAAAACCACCAGACTAAATGCAGGGGTGTTGGCAGATGAGATGGCACAATGGGCAACCTGCCCATCAGATTATTGAGTCTGCTGTGGAAGTAGCACCTGAAAGGCTAACATAACACTACAGGAATGCTTCATAGTCCACAAACACAGGAGATCTTCCCAAGCAGCAGCAGAACTGAGAGCATCCAATTGGCCAAAAGTTCTATTTGACCTTAGAGTGTGTGATTTCAGGAGATAGGCCTAAAACCCCATAAACATAAATCATTTTCCTTTGACTAATTTTATCCATGATTTTTTTTATAACTGGTCAGAGAGAATTTTCCTGGACTTCTCTCTGTTAACTCAGAGTTTATACTTGAAACTTTGAAAACTAATCTCTAGAATATATCTGGTTAGTGGAAAACACGGGCTGGATCTTCTTGACTGCGTATCCATCCATATCTCTTTCCTTTCATCATTTCAATATACTTACTGTACTCTGTTATACAGAAGAGAGGCAGAATGTCTTTTGTCACTGTGCTTAGTCAGTAGCCAAGTCCGAAAGACCAGGGGGAAAACCCTCAAATCTACCCCTCCACAAAAAAACTCAAAATAAAATACAAGATCAGGGCAGATAATTAGAGCAATTCCCAGCTGGTTGAGAGAAGGATGACCATGCTCTACTGGGGGAAAAAAACAAATGAACAAAACACCAAACAAAACAAAACATTGGACTTGAAATCAGAGCATCTGAGTTAAAATCTCACCTATGTTACTACTTGTGTTGCCTTGGATACAACAGCTCACTACTCTAGGCCTATTTTCATCATTTGTTAAATATGGAAGTTGGAATAGGTGACTGTTACTATTCTTCCTAGCTCTAAGTACCACGATCCCATTAAGCCCAGGCAGGTGGTTTGTCCAGAAACACGCAAAAAGGAAAAGCTTCAAGAAATAGAATAGTCTTATCATATGTTTCAGAAGGGAATTAGGCAGAAGTCCAGAGAAGCAGACAAAAGACCTAAGTTAGTGATCAATATGAACGCCAGTCCATTGATATTAGACAGGAAGCCATCTTGTCCCTAGAAAAATTATGAATGGCAAGGTAAAGATGAATCCTGGCAGGAATTCAGAAACAGGAGACATTAAAAGATCCAGCATTACAAATAGAGTATGAGAAAGGGACTTGATCACAGTGTATGGAATCATGACAAAAGCCCAGTTACTAGAACTGAAATAGGAACAATATCAGCTGTCAGGCTCTTTATAGTCTTACATCTAGAAGAGAACTGGTTATGGAGAATGAAACAGGTATTAAATCTCAAGTAAGATTTAATTGACTCAGTCCAGGTAGGTCGCATGAACAGGAGGGCAGGAAAGAAGCAGACCTTGCAATGTTAATTAATCAAGAAATGTTTGAGTGATTGATGTGATAATATGTCTGGAGGAATCAGTACTCTAGGACTACCTGTATAATTAATTAAGTGGGCCAGTACTCCATTGGGTAGGAGATATCATCTGTATTCAAAGATGGACGTTGAAACTCAGGCATGCTTGCCTCGTCCTATGCAGCTCTCGTCCGTGTCTCCTGTAAGCCTATCACAAAGGTTTCATGTAACATGCTCTACTTCAAGTTCTCCTCCCAGCACGAAGATATGAAGGGAGCATGCAAGTTATCCATCAGTTTCCTTCACTTTCACCATCTTCCTTTTTTTAATCACCTATTTCTTTGATAACATCCTTCCAGTCACTTCTCCTTTGTAATCCCTTATTTGAAATGTTTTGTATTACTCCCTTCCACCATGTATCTCTCCATTGTGCTTTGGGTGATGGCTAGCTTAACTTCTTCAGAGTCTATAGTATTCTGTGTCTTTCGATTATGCACCATTACTGGAAAGAAAAACTTTGATATACAACGTATAATTTGCTACTTGTTTGATCAATACAAAGTAGTCATAGATGAGGATAGAGAAATGATATTTTGGAAAATATTCTTCAGGATTAAGGAATGAGAGAAGCCAAAATCTTATAGATTACACAGATGCCTTATGCTTATATTTGCATGAATAATTTCATCAAGAAAACAATCAGAATGCATAGGACCCAAAGAGTCTTAAGTAACTTTACAAAAAAGAATTGAAATGATTATATTTTAAGACATGAGAAGTGGCTTCTTATTGATTTGGGAGTAGAAGGGTGCCTGACTCATCTCTTCCTTCTTGGCCATATTTTTTATTGTCTTTTTATTCCAGAGATATAGTCAATATATCAATGACCTGTGACTTCATCAGTGTGAAACAGATCACAACACCTCTATAGTACATGGTTTTATAAAGTGGCCTGAGGATCATAGAGGTTAAATGACATGCCCACGTGTCAGAGGTGTGATAAGAACCCAATTCTCTGCTGACTCTAAAACCTAATGCCTAGATGCTTTTCTTGAGGGGTATATTAACACTTAAATTCTCCTTAACATAGAATGAAACTAGACTTGGTGGCAAGGATATGAATTGTCCCTGACATGGCCATTTAAGCTAGTTTTATGGCTAGAAGGAATTGTATACCTTATATATGTGTAATAATAGTCTGTTGCTGTCTTTGACACGTTATCGATGTGATTACAAATTGAATAGCATGTGTATAACACTTTGTAAACCTAAGGTATCATAGGAAAGCTAGAAAGTATTGTTGCTGCTACTTGACCATCAATGTAATATTTACTACTTTTTAAAGGGTCAGGGATTATTCAATGATCATACAAAGTAAATCAAATGGTTTTGAAGGAAATTCTGGCTAAACCCAGGAAAAGCAATTCTTTGGAATCCTTTGATGGATTTCCCGCAAAGGAAAAATTGGACTTAGAGCAGTTAGATAAATTCTAATAGGAAATTAGAAATATCACTTCTATTTGTTGGTTAAGTTTCTTTCTCATACAGGAAATGGGTGAAATTCCCTTACTTGAAGTTTTCTTTCTCCTCTCCCAAGAGAAGAAGTATAACATGGTCTAACTAAAATGAGAAGAAAAAAAGATGCCCTGCTCTTCCTGTTAACTGGTTCAGTTTGTGATTGATGCTGTATTCTGTTTTCCCCCCCTTTCTCCACCAGTATGATTATGTGGACAATACCACTTCTAGGGCTGTATCCCAAAGAGATCTTACAAGTGGGAGGAGAGTGCATATATACAAAAATATTTATAGCAGCTCTTTTTGTGGTGGAAAAGAATTGGAAATCAAGGGGAGGCCCATCAATTAGAGATTGGCTAAACAAGTTGTGGTATAAGAATGTAATGGAATACTATTGTGCTGTAAGAAATGAAGAGCATATGGACTTCATAATAACCTGGAGAGACTTATATGATCTGATGCTGAGTGAGGAGAGCAGAACCAGGGGAACTTTATATACAATTACAGACACATCATATCTGTGGCAACTAACTTTGATGGACTGGGCTCCTCTCAGCAATGCAAGGTTATAACACAACTCCAAAAGACTCATGATGGAAAGGGTTATCCACATGCAGAGAAAGAACTAGAGTCTGAATGTAGATTGAAGTAAACTACTTGCTCTCTCTCTTGTGTGTTTTGTTTTATTCCATTCCTTCTTTCTTTCTGTTCACTCCATTGGTAATAAATTCTTCTTTACAATTTGACTAATGTTTAATGTGAAGGTATTTGTAGAACCTATATTGGAATGCATGCTGCCATGGGGGTAGGGGAAAACAGGGATGGGGAGAAAATCTGGAACACAAGGGATTGTGGAACTGAATGTTGTAAACTAAAAGTAAATAAATAATTTTTTAAAAGAGGGCTGTGAAAAGAGCCTTAGCCTCAGTTATAAAGCTCAGTGGCTATCAATCAGGCCTTCACTGACTCCTCCAACTCTTGTGTTCTCAAAAACCAATTCAAGTTCTTTACAGATGTTTGGCCTCATGATTTGCTTATATCTTAAAGGTACAATGGAACTACCATTCTGAATATGTGGTATTGGGGAGAGAGATAACCAAAGACTTGATTGAATTTCCTGGTACTTATCGCCTAATAAATGCTTGGTGATTGATAGCTTGCTTCTGCAAAAAATTTATCAAATACTTAATACCAAAAAAAAGGAAAAAAGAAACTAAACAGCTACAACTTTCTAATGAGGAAGAAGAAAAGGATAAGAATCAAAGAAAAACAATCCAAGGAAGAGAAAGGACAGAGATATTCAATTTGTCTGTAAAGAAAAGAAAAATAGAACACCTAGGACAAAATAGTAGAGGAAGACGGAGGTTATTATGATGTCCAAGCTGATGAGGGTTAAGGGTATGCTGTTAATCTACTCTGCAACAATGAGAAGCTAAGCAGCTCAGTATATTAAAGCCTGCATTTGTGCATGCACGCGCACGCGCGCGCACACACACACACACACACACATGCTGACTGGTGATGTTGTCACTTGACCCTTTTCCTTGGCTCTAAACAGTGCTTCATATTTTTGATGCTCATTACAATAAGGAAGACAGGAGTCATTGCTCAGGTTACCTCAGCTCTTTCTCCAGGTAAGTAAAAAACCAGAACACTGATCTCCCTCCTACAAAAGGAGACAGGACAATTCCTAGTGAGTCAAATACCTTCTGGGTGACTAGGGAAGAGGAGAATGTGCTTTAACTTCTTTTCCTTTTGTGTATGAAAAGAAGAATTTGGGGAAAAAATAACTTCGTGGTATAACCACAGAGAGAAGGCATTTGAATTTAGGTAGTCAACTGGCAATGTCATTGGTTGTCTACATTGATCCTAGGACTACTTCGTATTTGCCAGACAAGTTATTTAACCTCGCAAATATGGTTCATTTCCTTCTTCTGCAAATGGAAGATGGTGGAAGAGCCCTCTTACAAAATGCTCATTGACTACAAATAAGTAGAATATTAGATACATAAAGACTAGGAAATCATCTTCAAAAAGACCCATCTTGATCAAATACAGTGTTCTCTTTATTCAGAGGTTAGAAATAGATCCTGAACTTGTCTCTGAGATGCATTCGAATGGGTCATGTTTGGCTTGAGCATCAGGCTTGCCAGTGTGCCCAGCATTCCTTAATTACTAGATAATCTATCGATTGTCTTCTCAGTATCCATATGGAAGAACACTCAGTACTTATTGTACACATGGGATATTCCTTAAGAGGAAATGGCAAAATGGCTTGATTAAAAAATTGCTCTCTTACCAGATGTTATATGTGCAAGATGAAATATTTTCATGAAATGGAGCTGAACAACTGAAGCATGGAAACAATGTGCTTTTCTGTGACTTTTTACTTTTTTTCTTCTTTTTCTTCATTTCTTTCTTCATCTTTCTTTCCCCCTTCATTTCTTCCTTCCTCCTTTCCTTCATCCTTTCTTCCCCCCTCCCTCCTTTTCTTCCCTACTTCCCTCCCACCTTCCTTCTATATTTCTTCCTTCCATACTCCTTCCTTCCTTCCTTCTTTCCTTCCTTGTTCCCTTCCTTCCTTCTTTCTTCCTTCCCTTCTTCCCTCCCTTCTTTCCTTACTTCCTCCTTCCTTCCTGCCTTCCTTCCTTCCCTCCTCCCTTCCTTGTCACCACTTTCTTATTGAGTGGTCTGTATGTTAGGGTAGAAAACAGAAAAGGTTATTTCACCAAAGGATTCCTCTGCTTTGGAAATTTGAGGCTTATAAGTCAGGAACTTGGGAGTGAGAGGTATATTGTGGTCAATTGTTTTTAAAATAGAGAAATGCTTTGGTAAAAAATTTAAGAATTCATGTGTATGAAGCCCAGATGGCAGCATAGAAGAAGCAAGGAATTGCAGCTCCCACACCACCATCCTAAACATCCATAAAATATGACCCCAGACAAAGTCTAGGACTCTCAGACTCACAAAAATACAGAAAACACATCTCTCACTGAAGGCAGCTCGGCAGTAGGGGCAGAGCCTGGCCCAGCCTGAAGCCAAGACCACGGCCAGGTCCGAGGTGGTAGGAAGGAGCTGAGCGGAGCCCAGCTGCGCAGCAGCCAGTCTGCAGGAGAGAAGATCTACAGCCTCCAGCACCTCCACATCTATTGGAGAGGGGCAACTCAGCAGGAGGGGCTCATTCAGCAGGCGGCAGGCCAGGAGATGAGACCAGCCCAGCTCGAAAACCACAACGCAGCCAGGCCAGGCCCCAGGGCGGCCAGGAGGAGCTGAGCCTCCCAAGCCACAGCGTGAGTCTACTTCAGAGTAGATCTAAAGTACCTGAGGGGATCTTAAAATCCCTCAAACCAGGATCAGAGGTGGTTAGTGAAAGTGAAACTTTGAAACTTAATTTGGGGGAGGAAAAGCAGTTTGGCCGTTCTGCCCCTGGGGCAAGGAAGCAGTGGGGGAAGAGAACTTCTGGAACCTGTGGCGGCCCAACCCAGCTGCTTCAGAACCCCTTGCCTGCGGACTCTGCAGGGGGACTGAGTCGGTTTATCAGGGCCAAGTGCTCTTGCATTGAGCAAACATGAGGAAAAGGAAGCAAAATAAGAACAGCAATAAAACTCTAGAATCCTTTTTTGTGGACAAAAAGGATCAAAGTATGGAACGGGAGGAAGACAACCCAGTCAGAACTCCCATACCAAATGCTTCCAAGACAATTGAAGAATGCCTAGAAGCTATACATCAACTGAAAAAAGACTTTGAAAACCAAATAAGAGAAGTAGAGGAAAAATTGGGAAGAGAAATGAGAATGATGTGAGAAAATCATGAAAAGAAAGTCAACAACCTGACTGAAGAAAACAACACTTTAAAGAATAGATTAACTCAAAT
>JAQQSW010003306.1:0-14725 GCA_028646575.1 Pseudocheirus occidentalis | reverse complement strand
CCTGATTGTGTTTCCACAGTATTTAAATTGTTTCTTCTTGGCAGCTTGTAATATTTTCTTCTTGATTTGGAAACTCTGGAACCTGGCTATAACATCCCAAGTTTTCTTTTTGGGATCTTTTTCAAGAGGCAATCAGTGAATTCTTTCAAGTTCTATTTTGCCCTCTGGTTCTAAAATATCAGGGCAATTTTCCTTGAGAATTCTTGAAGGATGATTTCTAGGTTCTTTTTTGGATCATGGCTTTCAGGTAGTCCAATAATTTTTAAATTATCTCTCCTGGATCTATTTTCCAGGTCAGTGGTTTTTCCAATGAGATATTTCACATTTTGAACTGTTTTATAGTATCTTGATTTCTCATAAAGTCATTAGCTTCCATTTGCTCCAATCTAATTCTGAAGGAATTGTTCTCATCAATGAGCTTATGGAATTCCTTTTCCATCAGGCAAAATCCACTTTTTAAGGCATTCTTCTCCTCATTGACTTTTTGGGCCTCTTTTGTCATTTGAGTTAGTCTATTTTTTAAGGTGTTACTCTCTTCAGTCAGGTTATTGACATGCTTTTCTTGATTTTCTTGCATCATTCTCATTTCTCTTCCCAACTTTTCACCACTTCTCTTACTTGATTTTCAAAATCCTTCTTGAACTCCTCCATGACCTGTAACTAGTTTATAGTTTTCCTGGAAGCTTTTGGTGCAGCAGTTCTGACTTTGTTGTCTTCCTCCCATTCCATGCTTTGATCCTTTTTGTCCCCAAAAAAGGAATTTAAGATTTTATTGCTGTGCTTGCTTTGCTTTCTCAGCTTGCTCATGTTGCCAGTCAATTACTTTACTTTTGAGCTCTTTGCCATTGTAGAACTCTGCTTCCAGAATGGAGAGAGCTTTGTCCCAAATTGTGAAGGTTTTGCAGCTGCCAGAGCTATTAATTGGGCACCCTCTCTACAGCCCCCACTAGCTCTGGCTCACTGGTCACTCACCACAGGACCTCCACCCAAGACAGTGATCCAGATTTAAACAGGTTAAAGCAAGAGCAATTACCCTCTGAATGGTCACTTGGTCCCCCTACAATCTGCAGGCTAGGGGCTCTGGGAGAAGCCATGTGGCAACAGCTACAGCTGCTGCACCCCCACTGTTTCTCACCCCAGGGACAGAGGCCAGACCACACTCCATCCCTGCCCAGTTCCAACAAAGTTCTGCACTGACCTTTTACTTTGTATTTGCTTTGATGGGCTGAAAAGTCTGGAAGCAGAAACAGATGCTGGTTATTCACTCTCCTGAAGTCTGCTCTGGCCGCTCCTGGTAGGGGCCCCCTAAGGCTAAAACCATGCAGCTCATGGAGCTGTGCTCTGCTCCATGATGAACCCTTTCTGTTGGCCTGCTGCTGTCTTCAGTGGGAGATTTGTTTCTCTCTGTTACTTTGTGGGTTGTGTATCTCTAAAATTTGTTTAGAGTCATATTTTACAGGTGTTTGAGGTGGTTGTGGGGAACTCACGGAATTTTCCTGCTTCTACACCATTATCTTGGCTCTGCCCTCCCTCTTTTCTTTATTGAGTTCAAAGCACTTATTTTCCCTAGCTAATACACTGTAGACAGTAAGTATCTCTGCTTCATCTCTAGGTCCTGAAGACTGACAATCATTTTAGCAATGTAATCATTGTAACACAATTAGACATCATAACATTTTGGAATAAATTTGTATTAATGATTCAATTATAAGCCATTGCTACCTCTTTTTGCCCTGTCCTTCCTTCCTGAACAATGTACATGACGTGAAAAACCACCATTCTAATTACATGTACCAGCCCACCATTTCTGGTATTCAAATGAAGTCATAAACCAACTTTACGTTTCTCCTATCTATTCATCATGAGTTCCTTGTATGAGCATATGACAAGATTTCACATAATCACAAATTTTCCCTTCCTCCCTACCTTAGGTGCAGAATTTTCCAACTTGACCTAAAGATCAGTTATATAATGATCTAGTTAACTTAAGGGTTTTTCGGATCTTATAAACCTTTGAATTAACTGGATTGTTGTAGTTAATCAGTAAAATTTAGTATTTTTAGTGCTGATCTTTAGGTCAATTTGCCTCAGACACTTACTAGCTGTGTGACCCTATGCAAATCACTTGACCTCATTTGCCCCAATGTCCTCATCTATAAAACAAGCTAGAGAAGGAAATGGCAAACCACTCCCAGGTATAAATCCAATTAGATTATGGTGAATTACACAAAACATAAAAGGTCATGAGTAGTCAGAAACAACTAAAACAACTGAACAACAATATCTTATAACTTCATCACCAGATAGATAGATAGATATAGATATAGATCTGCCTAATGATGTCTTACATATGGACTTGCTCAATTTTATATGTTGTTAAAAAAACAGTGAATGAAAGAACTCTGAGGAAGGTGAGACATGCTTGAGTAAGAAGGGTAGATAATATCTGGATGAATAAAAAGTAAGCAAGAAGGAAAGATTTCCTTGGTAGAGGAAGAGCATAAACCAGGCACAGAGTTGAGAACAAGAATAAATTCAAATGATGAATGGGTTTTTTTAAAAACCCAAACCATAGAAACAACAAACAATAATGGGGAAAAAATGATAATGATGAAACAACATGCCAAAACTTCTTGGAAAGCACCCAATCAGAATCCTTTTATGAAATAGATCCTAATAACTAAACCAGGAAAGAATAAAGCACAGAAAGAAAACTTTAGACCAATATCCTTCATTGAATATCAATTCAAAATTTTTAAGTAAAATCCTATCAGACTACAGCAATTCATTTGAAGAAATGATTCACCATAACCTAATTAGATTTATACCAGGGATACAAGGATGGTTCAACATTAGGAAAACAATCATCATAATTAATCATAATAAAAAACAAAATGTCCAAAACCACATGATTATCTCAAAAGAGTTTAACAAAATACAACACTTATTTATGCTAATATACCTATAAATTATATAGAAGATTTTCTAATATCATAAAAAGCACCTATCACCAAAAGTGAGAATCAAGTGCAACAGTAATACATTGGGACCTTTTCCAGTAAATACAGGAGTAAAGTAAGGACATCTACTTTGTCCACTGTCATTTGATATAGTTCAGGAAATGTTATCAATAGCAATAAAATAGGAGAAAGGAGAAAGAAATTAAAGGCATAAAATTAATAAGAGGAGATAAAATTCTCCCTATGGAGTGATGACTTGATGGATTATTTTTAAAATCCTATGGAAACAGAGAAGTTACTTATTGAGATACTTAATAGATTCAACAAAGTCACAGGCTAAAAAAAAACTGGCAGAGATCAAAAGCATTTCTATATAACAACAGCAAAATCCCAAGAGGTAATAGTAAAAAAAAAGAAACTCCTATTCCAAATAACTAAAAATGCATAAAATATTTAAGGATCAACCTTCCAAAGCACAAATATGCTTGTTTAGATTCAATTGCAAAACGCTCCTTAAAGAAATAAAGAACAATCTGGATAGCTGGAGGAAAATTCATGCTCATTGCTGGGCTGTACCAGTATAATAAAAATGATAATACTGCCAAAGTTAATTTACACTTTTAATGCTATCAATACCCATCAAATTATCAAAGGAATATTTTATAGAATTCAATAAAATAATAGCAAAATTCACCTGGAAAATTAAAATGTCTTTAACAGTGATTAGAAAAGTATGGCCTATAGGCAATATCTAGCACAATTGGGATGCTACCTATTTTTGTTTGGTCATTTTATTATATTTAGAATGTAAAAACCATTCTCAGTTCACTAGGCATGTAGAAATAGTTGGCAGGCCAGATTTGGTCACATGGTCGTCAATCCTGATGTAGAATATCAAAGAAAATGATTTTAAAAAAGAGGTAGATGTTAACCTATATTATAAAGCAGGAGACATAAAAACTATGTGATGTTGTTTAAAAATAGAGATGGATAAATGAAACAGACTAAACAAGGGAAAATCAGAAAGAATAGGAACTTAATAACTGAGTGTTCAGTAAACCAAAAACTACAAATTACTTTGGAAAGAACTTCCTACTTAACAAAAACTGATAGAAAAAGCTAAAAAAAGAAGTCCAGCAGAAATCAGGCTTAAGCCAATACTTTATGCAATATTCCACAATACATTCTAACATTACCTTAATATTAAAGATCATACTACTAAAATGATTAGAAGAAATCCCTCGTGTCTATGGGTAGGAGAAGCACTCCTAACTAAACAAGGAATTGAGGTAATTATGAAGCATTACATGAAATTAAAAAGTTTCTGCACAAACAAATTAATCCATCTATGATAAGAAGGGGAGTGGTCAAATGGGGAAAAAAATCTTTCAGATTTCTCTGATAAGGATTTGGTATCCATTATTTATAAATAATTAACATACACACATATGTGTGTGTACACATATGCTTATTTATATACCAAAATCCATTCCTCAATACGTGAGTGGTCAAAAGATATGAAGAAAAGGTTCTCAGAAGAGTAGCAAATTAACACTGGCCCTAAAATCAGAAGGACCTGAGTTCAAATCTAGCTGTGTGACCCTTGAGCACTTAACCCCAATTGTCTCCAAAAAGAAATTGCAAACTGTTAACCAAATGAAAGAATGTCCCAGATCACTAATAATAAAAGAAATGCACATCAAAGCAACCCTAGGATTTCATCTCATACCCTACAAATTGACAAATATGACAACATTCTAGAAAGCAATTTAGAATTATGAAAGTAAAATAAAATGACCATAACTTTTGACCCTATGATCCCATCAACAGGTTCATTCACCAAGGATGCTAATGACAAGAAGAAATTCCCCATTTACACCAAAACATTTATAGCTGCACTTTTTGTGATATCAAAGAACTGGAAACAAAGTAGATATCCATGAATTAGAGAGTAGCTAAAGAAACCTGTACACAAATGCAAAGGAATATTACTATGCCATAAGAAATGATGAATGTGATGAATACAGAAAAGCATGGAAAGATCTACATGAATTGATCAAGGTAAGTAAATAGACAAGAAAACAATATACATTGACCAGAACAATGTAAACCACAAAAAAGTGAAAGTGTCGCACAATTACAAAGAACAATCATATCCTGAAAGAAGAGAAATGAGAAGACACCAGCAACTCCCCTGCTGTGCACAAGTGAGAGATTCACAACTATTACAATTGCACATCAGATTTTTTTCACTCGTTTATCAGTTATACTGCTTATTTCCTCTTTTTTTTCTTCAAAAAAATGCTATTTACTATACAGGGTAGCTCTTTAGGAACGGGAAATCTAGGGATATTGTGGAAATTATGGTGTGTAAAAAATGAAAACAAAAACTTATTTTAAAAAAAGAATAAATTTGAAAGGTCAGTAATCATGCTAGAACATAAGGGCCAAGAGCACTCTATTTTTGTCTTTGTACTGCCAACACCTAGCACAATGCCTGATTTGAAACTGGGGCCTAATACATGTTTGTTTAACTCAATTTTTTTTACATTCTTACTAAATAATAATAATAGTATTTATGTAGTGATTTAATGTTTATAAAACACTTTACAAATATTCTCATTTTATCTTCAAAATAACCTTGGAAAGTAGGTGCTATTATTATACCCATTTTACAGATGAGGAAGTTAAGGCTGAGAAAGATTAAATGATTCATCCAGGGTGACATAGTTGGCCATTTTGGCCATCTAAGGCCATTTTGAACTTATATCTTCCTGACTCTAGTTCCAGTGTGCTGCCTACTGTGCCACCTAATAAAAATAATAAATAAATAAAAATAAAATAAATATAATAAAATAATAAATAAATAAATAAATAAAAATAAAAATAATATTCATGTTTTACTCATATGACACTTAAAAGTTTTCAAAGCATTGCAGACACATTTTCTCATTTGATCTTCATAATAACCTTGTGAAGTAGGTGCTTTATTCTTCCCATTTTGCATTGGGGAGAGGTGGGGAATGGCCAAACTAGCTTGATATCTTGCAAATGAAATGGAGGAATCAAAATTGCAAGTGACCCAATAGACAATGAACAAATGAACATAAATGCATGGCAGTTATAAGTGAGCTCTAAGACATTATCAGTGATAAGTTATGCATGAAAAGTGGCACAGAAGACATTGCCAGAGATTGGTGTTATCAGAAAACAAAACAATTTGGCCATGTTATGAAGGTGAGAGATAACAAATGGATCGTGCAAATGCTGCGTTGGTCTACATGAAGCATGACAAGAACAAGAGGAAGATTTCCAAGACTAGATACTAACTGGAGGATTTATGAAAAGAAGCAGGTAAGAATCATAGAAACACAGAAGCTGAGAGATTGAAGGGAGCTCAGCAGTCATCTACTATCCATTATAACATATCCAGCAAATGGTCAGAAAGGTGGAGAAAGGCAATTAAATGGTGCAGCATACAGTGTGTTGGAATCAGGAAGACTTGAGTTCAAATCCAGCTTCATACATTTCCGAGCTGTGTGACCATAGCCAAGTCACTTAGCTTCTGTTTGCATCAGCTTCTTCATTTGTAAAATGGGGCTAACAACTGTGAGAATCAAAATTGTTCCTGGTCCCAAAAGAAAGTCTTACCCTTCTTCTACACATTATTCTCTCCCCATTTTCATATTGGGTAAGTTGCATTTGTATACATAACTGGGTTCGTGTGCATGTGTGTATGTATGTGTGTATATGTATATTCTTCCTTCTCCAATAGGAATAAGGTTCAAACATTGCCTGACACCCCCCTTCGTTTCCCCTGGTCAATTTTCACCTCCATTGTAAAAGCCCTTCTTTACATGCCTCTTTTATGTGAAAAAAAATTTCCCCATTCTACCTCTCTTTTCCCCCTTTCTCCCAGTGCATCCCTCATTCTCACCCCTTTAAATTTTTATGGAGATCATTCTAATGTAATCAACTCTTATTCATGCTCTCCATCTGTGTAAATTCTTTTTAACTGCCCTAATAATGAAAAAGTTCTTAGGAGTTAGGTGTATCATCTTCTCATGTAGGAATGTAAACACTTTAACTTTGAGTCCCTTATGATTACTCTTTCATGTTTACCTTTTTATGGTTCTCTTTGAGTTTTATGTTGGAATATCAAATTTTCTGTTCAGCTCTGGTCTTTTCTTCAAGAATACTTGAAAGTCCTCTATTTCATTAAATATCTATTTTTCCCCCAAAGTTAGCTTTCCTGGGCAGGTTATTCTTGGTTGTAATCCTGGTTCCTTTGCCCTCTATTCTAAGCCCTCTCCTCCTTTAATGTGAAAACTGCTAAATCTCATTTGATCCTGACTATGGTTTCATGATACTTGAATAATTTCTTTCTGGCTACTTAAAGTATTTTCTCTTTGACCTGGAAGCTCTGGAATTTGGCTATAATATTTCTGGGGAGTTTGCATTTTGGTATCTCTTTCAGGAGGGGATGGGTAGATTCTTTCCATTTGTATTTTACCTTCTAGTTCTATAACATTGGAGCAGTTTTCCTCAATAATTTCTTGTAATATGATGTCTCGATTCTTTCTTCAATCATGACTTTCAGGTAGCCAATAATTCTTAAATTATCACTCCTCGATCTATTTTCCAGATCATTTATTTTTCCAATGAGATAGTTCACGTTTTCTTTTATTTTTTTCATTCTTTTGACTTTTTTTCTTGATGTCTCATGGAGTTATTAATTTACACTTTCCCGATTCTAATTATTAAGGAATTGTTTTCTTCAGTGAGATTTTGTACTTTTTTTTAACTTGGTCAGTCCTGCTCTTTAAGTTCATTACTTTGGTGAATTTTCATATTTTGTCTTCCAATTTTAGCCAGTTTTGCTTTCTAAGGAATTCTTATTTTCAGTGGATTTTTGTGCTTCTGTTTTTTGAGGTGTTGTTTTCTTCAGTAATTTTTGTGTTCTACCAAGCTGCTAATTCTCTTTTCATACTTTTCTTGCATTAGTCTCATTTCTTTTCCTATTTTTTCTCTACTACTCTTATCTCTAACTCTTCCAGAAACTCTTGTTGGGCTTGAGTCCAATTAGCATTTTTCTTTGAAATTTTTTTGGTACCTTTTTTCATGTTAATGTCTACTTCTGAGTTTGTCATAATCTTCTCTGCAAACATAATTGCTTTTTCTGTTGTTGTCATTTACTCATTTTTCCAGTCTATTTTTTTACTTTGAATTTTATGTTAAAGTTGGGCTCTGCTCACCTTTGGGTAGGAAGCACTGCCTCAAGCTTCAGGCATTTTTGTGCTACTGTTTTCAGGGATATCTCTGGGGATGGGCAAATTTTGTGGTGGTATGATCCTGAGAGAGGTATGACTACTGCTCTCCTGGTCTGTGCTCTGGTCTTTACCTTTATATTGCTCTTGCTTCCTTGCAGCCTTAAGTACCAGTGCTCTCTTTGCTTTAATACTATAACCAGGGTCTCTTCTCTTTTGAGATGAACCACCAGTCCTCTTTTCCTCTGTGGAACTGTGTCTGGGCAATAGAGTTGCCAATCAGCACCAGTTGTACCTAGTGCCAACAAAAGGTCCTCTATAATCTTTTTTTTACCCCCTTACCATCTCTGAGCTAAGAGATCCTGGAGCTGCTGCTGTGGCAGCTGTTGCTGCCACCATAGGTATGTGGGCTCAGAACAGGCCTTCACCCCAGTGTCACAGACTTTTCCTAACAACCTCTTAAGGTTTTTTTGGCCAGAAAATGTTTTATCCCAATCTTTTGTTAGTTCTCCTGCTCCAAAATTTTATTTGAGGAATTAAAGTTGTTTCAAGGGGAATGCTGATAGAGTTCAGCTGCCTGGAGACCCATAATCTGCTCTCTTCCATCATAACATTTAATAAAACATTTAATTAAATCTACTTCTTTTCCATTCACTGTGATCTTCCATCTTTCACATTTCACATTCACACACATTGAAGTTTGTTTTTACAAGCAGCATACTAATTAAACATTTTTAATCTCTTCATTCTTAACTACCAGGTGGCATGGTGAATAGAGTTCTAAGCCTGGGCTCAGGAAGATCTGAGTTCAAATCCAGCCTCGGACACTTACTAGCTGCATTTCCCTGGGCAACTCAGTTAACCTCTGTCTTCCTCAGTTTCCTTAACTGTAAAATGGGAATGATAATAATATCTACCTCCCAGGACTGTTTTGGACATCAAATGAGATACTTATAAAGGGCCTAGCACAGTCCCTGAAAGGTGTACAGGTGCTAAACAAATGCTAATCTATTATTATTAGCATAATTATTACTATCATTATCATCATCATCTCGGCATCAAATGTTCTCCTATGATGTGTGATTTGATAGTTTCATTGTTGCTTTTTTATAGTTTTGTCTTACTATATGATTTCTATTATTGACTCTCAGAAGTATAAAATCTGCAAGTTGAAAGGGTCCTCAGCAATCCCATAGTCCAAACTCTATCTGATTGAGAATCCTCTTCACAGCATCCACAAAGGGTCACCCAGTCTCTTCTTGAAACCCTCTAGTAAAAGGGAGCCCATTAGTTCCCAAGATAGCCCATTCCACTTTTGGACAGCTTGTATGATTGGAAGTTTTTCTTTATATCAAGCCCAAATTCATTTTTTTTCTTTTTGTCACTTGCATCCAGTGCTTACAGTTCAGCCTTCTGAAGTCAAGAAGAACTCCTCTGATCAGTCTTCCACATGACAGTCCTTCAAATACTTGAAGACATACATCATTCCCCATCTCCCAATAATACTTTTCTTCTAAAGACTAAACATCTCTACTTCCTTCTCCAGTGGTCTCCAGTGATCACATATTTTCTCCTCTACATACTTCTGCTTGTGGAGTGGTCTTCCCAAAATGTCACAACACAATATCCAATATAGGGTGACCAGCGAGGAATAGGTCAGAGCTCTTTGATTTCTCATCCATTATAGATAATGTGCCTATTAATATAGCCTAGAATAGCATTAACTTTTTGCAGGCCACATCATGTTTTTGACTTGCATATCACTAAAAAGACCTCAATCTTTTTTTATAAGAATTGTTGACTGGTCATGCTTCTCCAATCCTGAGACTTGTGAAGCTGATATTTTTAACCCAGGTAAATAAAATGTTATGCTTATTTCTATTAGATTTCATCTTCGTTTCATAGGTGGAAACACTGAAGTATATATTTTATTTCAGAGGCAGCCTGTTGGCATGGTGGATAAAGTATGAAACCTAGAATCAAGAAGACCTAAGTTCAAATCTAGCCTCAGATACTTTCTAACTATATGACTTTCTACCTGGGCAAATCACTTAACCTCTGTCTGCCCCAGTTTCTTTATCTGCAATATAGAGATAATAATGACACCTACCTCCCAGGGCTATTTTGAGGATAAAATGAGATAATATTTATAAAGTACTTTGTAAACCTCAATGTGCTATTGTTATTATTATTATTATTATTACCTTATAAGGTCTGGACCACTAGTCTGGAGAGATAAAGTCTTTTCGAATTCCACCTCTTACATATTGTGCTATCTATAAATTTAATTAGCATTCCACTTATGGTTTCACTGATAAAAATAACCAATACCACAAGGTCAAGAACAGGGTCCTCATCTTTTACTTGCTTCTGATAAAATAACAGGTTGAAGGTATCTCTGTGTATGTGCGTAATGTACATATAGATATAAATATGGATGTATGCGTGTATATACATACATGTATAGCCTGAAAAAGGAAAACAAATTCAAATTGCACTAGAAATCTTCCTCCAAGTTCACTTCTACACATTAATAACCACTCTTTATGTCTATTCATTCAACCAATCCTAAATCTTCCTAATTATGCTATCATTTCACCTATATCTTTCTATCTAGTCCATAAGGATAGCATGAATGGCTGAAGTCTAAGTACTTTTCTACAGCATTTCTCTGATCTAAAAGTCTAGTTATCTAATGAGATTATTCTGACTTGTTCTACTATTTTTTTAATTCAATCTTATGTTATTTTCAGATTTGCATTCTCTCTTTTCCAGCTTTCCCCTCTGCCCATTGAAAAAGAAAACACACACAAATAAATCTACTGCAAACATGTATAATCAAGCAAAGCAAATTCTTCTATTGGCTGTGACATACTCTAATCTTGATGAAGTCATATTGGCCGTTTGTGATCACTTATTTCCCTTCCCAAATGTTCACAGAGTACATATATAATAATGTGCTCTATAAAAGGGGTGGGGCATGTACAAAAATATTTATAGCAGCTCCCTTTGTGGTGGCCAAGAACTGGAAATAGAGGAGATGCCCATCAATTGGAGAATGGCTAAACAAGCTGTGGTATATTAATGTAAGGGAATACTACTTTGTGGTAAGAAATGATGAACAGTAGGACTTCAGAGAAACCTGGAAAGACTTATATGAACTGATGCTGAATGAGGGGAGCAGAATCACGAGAACATTATATACACTAATAGCCACACTGTACAAGGACTAATTTTGGTAGACTAAACCCTTCTCAGCAAGGCAAGGACCTAAAACAATTCCAAAGGACACAACAGAAAATGCCAGCCACATCCAGAGAAAGAACAATGGAGTCAGAATACAAAGCAAAGCAGACTGTTTTCTTTTTATTTTTTTTCTTTCTCATGGCTTTTCCCATTCATTATAATTCTTTTATGCAACATGACTGAGGTTAAAATGTGTTTAATAGGAATATTAATTAGAATATATGTGTAGAGCCCAGATTGCAAGCCATCTCGAGGAGGGAGGGGGATGGGGAGAAAATTTAAAACTTACAGAAGTGAATGTTGAAGAATAAAAATAAATAATTTAATAAAAAAAAATTAGAAGCACACATACACACACATACACACACATACACACACACACACACACACAACAGGAGTGGGGAACCCTGACCTCAAGGCCACGTGTGGCCCTTTAGGTCCTCAATTGCAGCACCCTTTCTCATATTCTCCAAGAGCTTCCAAAAATAACCAACAGTGGCATAGTAATCACATTTGCCAGTTTTCTCAGTGTGCTCAAGAATAGTTCATCTGGGACAAATTTGAACTCTTTGAGAAAAGCCAGTCACTTTCTTACTGCCTATCTTCATTTTCAACTGCTTGTTAACAAATTTATTTCTATGCCTACTACTCTAAAGATCATCATCCTTGGAAAAATATAAAAGAAGAAAACTTAATAACTTAGTTCAAAATTTTAACCATTGCCTATTATTAAGATCCCATCTACCTGAAAGCAGTAGGCCAGTCTGATCCCTCCTTTAATCCTTCTCATTTGAAAAGAACAAAGAAGGAAGGAAGGAAGGAATTGCAAGTTTCAGTTCACTTGAGATTTTAGCACTCAGACTCCATACAAGGAAAACAATCCAC
This sequence comes from Pseudocheirus occidentalis, assembly GCA_028646575.1. Classification (NCBI taxonomy): domain Eukaryota; kingdom Metazoa; phylum Chordata; class Mammalia; order Diprotodontia; family Pseudocheiridae; genus Pseudocheirus; species Pseudocheirus occidentalis. The sequence continues at coordinate 2,367 of JAQQSW010003306.1, read as the reverse complement.
CAATAAGTTTCATTTTTCTTTTTCTATATACTAGCTAAAATTAATGAGGAAACTTTTATTAAAATCTTGACTTAAATGCATATCCCTGTTTCTTGCTGAGGAATTGGGCCCAGTATTCTTTTAGTCTCATGTTTTACTTGCTTCTGATAAAATAACAGGTTGAAGGTATCTCTGTGTGTACATGCGTAATGTATGTATAGATATAAATATGTGTGTATGTGTGTATATGCATACATGTATAGCCTGAAAAAGGAAAACAAATTCAAATTGCACTTGGAATTCCTTCAGGCTGTGCTCTAGAAAGAAGGTATAGAAAACAAGCATAAAAATAACTGGCTAATTTTGCTTGCACATCATCCACTCAGAATCCTATAAACATTTACAAGGTAACAGTTTTATGACTTTGCCATTAAAAGGCCAAAGGAGATTATGAGCCTCTGAGTTTTAGGCCAAATGTGTATCTCTGCAAGAAAGATGTTAAATAACAACCCAAAGGATCAGTTGTCTGATTGTATTCTGATTAGTCAACTCTGAAAAAGCAAGTTTTCTCATCTCCATGAGAACTTTCTCATGTAGCATTGCAGTGTGATTGAGGAGAGAAGATAAGGACACATTAAGCAGATTAAAAATCAAATAAACTGACATTTCCTTTAAGTTATAGAAAAATTTGATTTCATTGCAAATCCTATTTGATTATGATTTTGCCTTTTAACTCCCTCTAGGTCTCAGTTCCCTCATCTTCCAAATGATGAGGTTGGACTAGATAATCTTTAAGGTCCATTTATATGCTAAAATGGGCGGGAGAGGTGTGTGTGTGTGTGTGTGTGTGTGTGTGTGTGTGTGTGTGTCTGTATCTATGTCTTTGCATCTGCGTGTATTTGTGATTGTATGAATAGAAAGGAATAGGCTGCAATGGTTTTGTCCAAATAAATGTCTTTTAACGAGAACAGATTTCTTCTCCTTCTGCTTCTTCTTCTCCTCCTCCTTGTTCATCCAAAAAATATTACAAAAATGAACCTTTAGGAACATATCAATCTGCAAGAGATTTAATTTTTCACATTGCTACAACCTTAACATTTTAATATTTTCCAGATAAGATCAAATTTCATGACCCCAAATGTAGTATGTTACTAGAGCAATTACATATATGATTTCTGAAACTTTGATATAACCTCTAACTATAAGCTAGAAAAGATCAGAATTGTGACTTTTTTCATTTCTACATTCAGGTAGTTTTCTAACGTTCTAAGACTAAAATTGCTTAAGATCTCCACTCTCTTTCTAAAACAAAAACAATAAATAAAATGGCCTCAGGACCTTCCCCAGGAAACTCAGGATACTTACTTCCTCATGAGATCCCAACAGGACAAGAATCCCAAACTGCAGGATTTTGAAACCAGTCTTGATATTTCAGGATAACAAGACTTTTCTGTTATAAATTACATTACTGCATTAACAAAAAGAGCTACGTCCTAAGCGTCAGCCCATATCTTTCCATTTTTTAATCAAGCCCTTCTCATTACTTCTTAAGCATGTTTTTTGGTAGCTGAATAGGTATAAAGGAGTGAGGTGCACTCAGTTGGAAGAAAAGAGATCATAATCCTTTTATTAGGAAACTTCATGTTAAAAAAGAGCAGCTTATTATGGAAAAGTCTTCTACCCCAGGGAAAATTATGCTTTTAAGGCTCATGAACCTGTCAGTCTATAAGTTATGAGTGAGCTGCTGCATCTGCAGTTTTGATTAATCTATTCATTACTCCATGACCCTACTTTCTAGCCTAGACAGCATGTAGAAAAATCTTCATTGAGGATCTTACTTCAAGTGGGAAACATGGGAGCATGTTCTTGACTAAAAGAAAATACATTATACTTTTAAGTCGTAGACAATGAAACCTGGTGACAGGCGGCATATTAAATTGGGCTTTTGGAGGTTTGTTGTTTAAAATGCATGCTCAGAAATTTAGTCCTTTAAACATGTGTCCTTCCAATGAAGGAAGTCTTCTAGAGAAGTTTCACAATAATGATGCTAATTATTCCTTAATGCTTTAAGGAAAGGAAGTAAAAGCAAGTCCTTAGAACAGTGCAAAATCACAGTACCTGTGTCTTGCCCCCAAGATGTATGATCCAAAGGAAGCCTGCTGTGGGGGTTAGTAGTGGAGTCATACTAGTTATTCATTCTTTGGTGTACTTTCTAACTGCTCCTGAACATATACAGCTCTTTCTCTATGTCAACAAAACGGCACAGATGGAAAGTTGCCGTATAGCTAGAAGTTTAACTCTTGAAGCTGATGAGTTGATTCTCTTCATGCAAATGTAAGTCTAGTTGAAGAAGCAAGTGCAAGAGGAAAGTGGAGATTCTTTTTTTTT
>JAQQSW010003305.1:0-14725 GCA_028646575.1 Pseudocheirus occidentalis | reverse complement strand
TCCCAGGTCAGCCCCCTCTCTTCAAGTCAACAAGTCCATCCCACAAGTGGGATTCACAAGCTCTGGGTCTTAACACTCAGTCCAAAAGCCAAGTCAATTCAGAGGCATCTCCAAATTCCATTACCATTACATAGACCTATGTGGGGGGTGGTCTCTAAAGATTGGCCAGGAAGGATTACTCAGGATGAGGAAGACAGAATAATATTGCTACAGCAATAACATTATTGCAGAGTTTTAGGAACTGAGTGCAGTTAAGCCTAAATCATAATTGTGTTGTATAAGAGTCAGACATGGGCGAGTGGGCTCAAAGACTCTTCTGTCTATTCACACTGAATTTAACATTTTGCAGAATCCAGTGATTGTTACATGACCAAACTCCTTTTATTCCCCAGTGATATGTATTTTCAAGGATACCTTTTATCAACTTTTTGAATGCAAGTTATCTTTGTTTTATGACTGCCATCTTTATTTTTTTTAATTTTATTTATTTACTTTTAGTTTATAACATTCAATTCCACAATCCCTTGAGTTCCAAATTTTCTTACCCTCTCCTCCCCCATGGTGACATACAATCAGATATATTTTCTACAAATACCTTCACATTAAACGTTAGTCAAGTTGTAAAGAATTATAACCAATGGAACGAACAATGAGAAAGGGGTAGCAAAATAAAACAAAACACAAAAGAGAGGAAGTAGTTTGCTTCAATCTGCATTCAGATTCTGTAATTCTTTCTCTGAATATCCCTTTCCATCGTGAGTTTTTTTTAGCGTTGTCTTCTAACCCTGCATTGCTGAAAAGAGCCCAGTCTATCAAAGTTAGTCATAACAGATACAACGTATCTGTAGTTGCATACAAAATTCTCCTGGTTGTGCTCTCCTCACTCAGGATCAGTTTACATAAGTCTTTTCAGGTCATTATGAAGTCTGTCTGCTCCTCTTTTCTTGTAGCACAGTAGTATTCCATTACATTCATATACCACAATGTTTAGCCATTCTCCAATTGATGGGCATCCCCTTGATTTCCAATTCTTTGCCACCACAAAAAGAACTGCTATAAATATTTTTATATATACGGGTCCTTTTCCCACTTCTATGATCTCTTTGGGATACAGCCCTAGAAGTAGTAATACTGGGTCAAAGGGTATGCAGTAGCCCCTTGAGCATAGTTCCTGATTGCTCTCCAGAATTGTTGGATCAGTTCACAACTCCATGAACAATGTATCAGTGTTCCAATTTTTCCACATCCTCTCTACCATTTATCATTTTCCTGTTTTGTCATCTTAGCCAATCTGCCTGGTGAGATGTGGTACCTCACAGTTTTTTTGATTAGTAAAAGTCTTTTGACTTGCATTTTTTGATTTGCATTTCTCGAATCAATAGTGAGTCAGAGCATTTTTTCATATGCTTATAGATATCTTTAATTTCTTCCTCTGAAAACTGTTTGTTAGTATCCTTTGACCATTTATCAATTGGGGAATGACTTGTATTCTTATAGCTTTGACTCAGTTCTCTGTATATTATTGAAAGGCATCCTTTATCATAGATACTGGTTATAAAAATTCTTTCTCCATTTTCAACTTCCCTCCTAATCTTGGTTATGATGACTACCACATTTATATTTCCATCGCCATTAGGGTCAATAGCAATTTCAGATTTTTAGATGATGACGGTGTCGCACAATTTACAATTTCACAGAATCACTCAGATAAATGACACATTGAGGGGTCCACAAATGTAATCAAAGTCATCCATTTTACATTTAAACACTGCTCTTATCCTATAATATGGTTCAAGGTCTGATACTACTGAATCTAGTTTATTCACATGTTTTCCCCTTTCCTCCTTCCTGGTTTCCTCACTATTCTTCTCACCCTATTCCTGTAGCTTGCCCACCTATTCCTTAATATACCCCTCCTCCAAGAATCAATCTCTTATCCTCTCCTTCTACCTTATCCCCTTTCCTCCTTACTTCTTTCTGAATTTAGAGGACTTTTATACATACATTCACACATGTATGTACATATGTGTAAATATACATTCCTACATACATATAGAATATTCTCTCTTTAACCCATTCCCAATGAGAGTAGGGTTCCAGAACTACCTGCCCTCTGCCCCTGTCTAATCCTCTGTATCAGTTCTTCCTCTCACACCTCATTTATATGAGATAATTGCTCTAATTACCTATTCTTACATCATTTTGCTTTTTAGAATCACATCACATGTGGCTCTAATCTAATTTCTTTCAAACTACCCAATTACTAATGATAATCTTAGACATATGGTTTATATTTCCAGATATAAAAAGTACACAATTTGTCCTTATTGAACCCCTTATAGTTAATGTTTGATGTTTACCTTATTTTTCTCATAGATCACATATGTCAAATTTTCTATTCAGTTCTGGACATTTTGCAACAAAATACCCAAGTCTGTCAATTCGTTAAATGTCCATTTATTTCATTCCAAATTATACTCAATTTTGCTGCGTATATTTTTAACCATAATACCAGTTCTTTGCTCTTTGATATATAGCGTTCCAAGACGTATAGTCTTTAAGTGTAGCTGCTCCTAGGTCTTGTATAATTCTAATTCTGGCCCCAACACATTTACATTGCTTTTTTTTCTTGTTACACATAATATTTTCTCTTTAACCCAGAGTTTTCAGAATTTGGCTATGATATTCCTGTAGGTTTTCCTCCAAGGATATCTTTCAGGTAGTGATAGGTAGATTTTTTTTTTTGTATTTCTGCTTTCCTGTCTTATTGTTACACTTCAGGACAATTAACAAATATCTCTTGTATTATTGTAAATTCTTTTTTGACTGTAGCTTTCAGGTAGTTTGATTATTATGTCTTCTCTTAATTTGTTCTCAGATACATTGCTTTTCTTATAAACCATTTCACATTCTCTTCTATTTTTTTCATTCTTTATATTTTGTTTTATTATTTCTTAGTCTCTTATAACTTTGCTGTCTTCCCCTTGCCATATTCTAATTTTCAAGGAGTCATTTTCTTCCTTAAGATTCTGTATCTCCTTTTTCAATTGGTTGATATTCTTTTCATGATCTTGTTTTTCTTGAATTATTCTTACTTAATTTTTTTCTATCAGTCTCTCTTTTTTGAAGTCTTTTTTGAGTTCTACTATGAATTCTCTTTGGGCAGGTGACCATTTGACATTCCTCTTTGGGATAAGAGAGTCTTTATTTGCTTCAGTATCCTTTGAAGATATACTCTGGTCTTCCCTATTCCCATAATAACTGTATATGGTTGGGTTCTTTCTCCTTTGCTAATTTTATAAAAATCTTTTAGCCCCTTATTATCAAAACCACCTCTAATCCTGGGGTTTAGAAGATTGTACCTCTGGCTTCAAGTCCCCCTTATTGTTATTTTTTGAGCTTTGTCCTGGGCCAAACCTCTTCCCTTTGTTCCCCCTTTAAGCACCCTATGCTGGAAATGCTCTTGCTCCCTGAGAATTCTCCAGTGTCTATAACCTTCAGTTCTCCTCTCTGACCTGAAACAGAGACCAAGAACTCAGCTCTCCTATAAGTGCCCACAGCCAGCAGTGTCCCCACCCTACTGCTTATGCCCTTATCTGGCACGGGCTGGTTCCTTCTTACCCAGGACCTTAACTTGGCAGCACAAGCGGGCTGAGTGACCTTTGTCACCAGAGGTTCCCTTAATTATCCCCTGATCAGATACCTGACTGCTAACTCCTAACCCAGTTGCCCCCAGGATTCTCCACTTGCTGTTTCAGTGGAACCACCCTGAGGGTGTTTACACTTCACTTGGGCTGAACCTTGTCCTGGAATCTATCTTTGAATCTTCTCCAGTTGTTCCAGGAGGACCACTCTTGCAACCCAACTCTTCTTTATTTTTACTACTCCGTGTTTACCCACAGGCACTATTTTGTCTTTTTTTGTGGAGGAAATCTGGAGAACTTTGGATTTTCTGATCTGTTCTACCATCTTCCAAGAATCCTCTCTATATTCTGTATTTTCAAGGATAGGAGAGAAAGCAGACTCCTAACAAGGATTACCCTTCCTCTTCCCCTTTAAACTTCATTACCCAAATAAACATAGTAAATAGTAAATATAAGAGGAATTAAAAAAAGAAGACTTACATAGGGTGTTAAGAATCTGAATGTTTTTAGAATTTTAAATCTTACCTTTACAAGGCAGTAGGGACTAGTGGAAAGAATATTTGATTTGAAAGCAAAAGACCTGGGATTAAATCCTTACCTTGCCACCTGCATATGGCTTTGGGGAAGTCACTTCTCTGTGGACCTCAGTTCCCCTATTTATGAAATGAGACAGTTAAACTGGCTGACCTTTAATGTCCCAGCTAACTCTTGTAGACATGGAAGATCTTTTTCTAATGATCAAGAAGTTATTACCTCCTTTAGGACAGGGAATATTTTGATTTTATCTGTGTCCCCAGGGCCTAGTAGAGGACATTGAATGTGCTGTAGTAGATGTTTAATAAATGTTTATTAAATTAAATTGAATTGAAATGAAGCATCTCCATGTTGACATTCTCAGTCTAAATGAAAGCAGAAGACATGAATGTCAACATAATTTGCATTGGATATATTTGGAATTTACTTATTTATGCGTGCATATTTTCTGTCCCAGTGCTAAGTAAAAACTCCTTCAAGGCAGGAGCTGTTTCATTTTGTCTTTGTATTCCCAGAGCCTAGCATAGTGCCCAGGACATATTAAGGACTTGTTGTATACTCGCTGATTGGTTACTTCACAAAGAAGTCACAGCCAAATATAAGGGTAGCTTGTCCATAGATTCTTAGTCAAGAGCCAGGCAAAGGATACAGCAGAGTTAGTTTCATTGGCCACCAAAGGGAAATAGGAAATGTCCCTTCCTGGGTCATCTCACCTCCCGTTGTTTGTGACAGGCACAGGCTGAGGAACCACCGTGAAGATCATATCTCTAGCATTGGTTATAGAAGGTAAAAGTGGGGAAATTTTACAAAGAAGATGATAATGATACTTTGAATTTATATGAATGCCTTCCTTCTAAGAAGCTTGGAGCACTTCATACATCTTCAGATTTAATTTATTCTTGTACCCCTGCTATACTGTCAAAGGGGTAGCCATTATTATTAAAGATGTCTTGGGGTTTGGAGGGGTTTAGATAGTGGAGTCATTGACTGGAAATAGATCTGAAAAGGAGCCACTTGACAAAGATGGTTTAAAATCAGTCTTGCAAATAGCCTCTTATCTATTCATTCAGGGTGAATAGCAGACTAGGCCAAATTAAGAGTCCCAATGCTCATTTCATTGATTCTTCTAGTGAGGTTCCTCTTTAGGGAAGGAGAATTGGATACAATCCATATTTATTTTTTATATTTAACTCTAACTTGTCCTTCTAGAAGCCAGAAGTTAGAATCCTAGAAGTAGACAGAACTGGCTCTTTTTCAAGTCATATCCAAGTCCCTCAGTTTCTCCATTTATGAAATGGGAACAAGAAGACTTGGGAATATGAATAAGTTCATAGTGTCATAGATCTAGACCTGGAAGCTACCTTGTTGTTTAGTCATTTTCATTTTGTCTGACTCTTCATGACCCCATTTAGAGTTTTCTTGGTAAAGACTCTGGAGTGGTTTGCTATTTCCTTGAGGTACTGAGACCAATAGGGCTAAGTGACTTGCCTAGGGTCACACAGCTAACAAGTTTCTGAAATCGGACTTGAACTCAGGTCATTCTAACTCCAGGCACAACAGTCTATCTGCTATGGTACATAGGAGGCTGTTTATTCTAAATTTTGTTTTATTGATAAGAAACTGAAATCCATGGAGACTGTTGTGACTTGTTCAAGGTCACACAGGAAATTATTAGCTTTAGAATAGGAATTCAAACTCCAGAGCCAGCTTTTTCTACTTCATTATTTTTAAATTTTCATTACATAAAATTTTCTCATCTTTCTGTGAGAAACAAACCAGATAGTTGTTCATTTTCTCCCTCTCCCTCTTAAAGGTTTCTTTGCTTCCTATAGTCATTAGATGGTTTTGGATATTTCTATGTTTAGTACCCAGAAAGGTGCTGTAGTAGGAATTATGATGAACGCTGTTGGATTTTAATCCACATCCCTTGATTATTTCTTCTTGCTTCTCCAATAGCTTCTCACAAGTAGCACAATGTTTGCTTTTAAGCTCCAACCAATAGGGAATAGTGAAAAAATTCCTCCTTTGAAAACTATAGACTCCGCTCCCCCCTTCCCCTCCCACACCCCCAATTCTTCATTCCAGTCTTAAGGCAGCTCCTAGGGGCTTGCTTTCCCACTCTGTGTATGGTCTGGTCAGGTCGCATCGAATCACCTAATCTCAGAACTTGAGAATCAGGAGGCACCTCAGTGTCCATCTAGACCAGCCCATACATGAGGGAATCTCCATTATAACATACCAGAGTGGTGAATAATGCCACATTTTGTTTTAATCACAGTTTCTGTGCCCACCTCCTCAGGTCCTACAAGGAGTGGTAAATAAATATTTATGTGAAAGTCGGGTTCAACATGAACCAGAAGAAGCTGCCTAACTTCAGGGAATTCACAACCTAATGGTGGAGGCAACAAGCAAAACCTATGTGTAAATAAGTTGTATACCAGATAAATATTAAGTAAATAAGAGAGAGGTTCTGAAAAGCTTCCTGTAGAAGATAGGATTTTTTTGGAACTTGAAGAACGTCAGGGAAGCTAATAGGTAGAGGTGGGGAGGGAGAACACTCCAGGCATAGGGGACATGAAAATGCACAGAGCCAAGAATTGGAATACCTAGTTCATGGAAAAGCCAGGAGACCAGTGTCACTGGATGGAAAGGAGTTAGGTATAAGAAGACTGGAAAGGTAGGAGGGGGCTAGGATATGAAGGATTTTGAATGCCAAGCAAAGAATTTTATGTGTGATCCTTAAGGCACGGGAATTTATTGAGTAGGGGGAGGAGCATGTACAGACCTGCACTTCAGGAGAATCACTTTGGAGGCAGAATGGAGGATACTTTGGAGTAGGGAGAGACTTGAGGGAGGCAGATTTCCAAGCAGGCTATTGGAACAATTCAGGTGTGAAGTGATGTGGTTCTGCATCAGAATGGTGGTAGTATTAGAGGAGATGAGGAGGCAGATCAGAGAGACGCTGAAGTGAAAATGACAGGCTGGAGACTAAACTGGAGGCAGAAGCCCACATCTACTCTAAGTTTGATGCCAGATTTGAAGACCAGTGGGACTGTTGCTCTCTTTTAAAGAAATGCCAATCTGAAACAAGGATGGCCAACTGTTTAAAACAAACATTTTCCACCTTGACCTATAATGTGACTCACTGATTCTTTTCCCAGGATTATTTTTCTGACTGAAAATAAGTGGGAAAGTGACAAGTTATTCTGCCCCCATTCTAAGTAACTAGGAGGTAATGAGAGGTCAGTTGATTTTATTGTCAGCGGTAGTTAAGGCACAGGATTCTAACGGTAGTAGACACTCAAATATAGAAGGCTGTGTGATCTCCGTTGAGTAATTTCACCGCTCAGGGTCTTGATTCTCTCATCTTTAAAAGGAATGGATTAGATCTCCAAGTATCTAAAACAATCAGATGCTTAGTATGTTATGATTCCTTTTTGAATTTCTTAGCCTTTGGTAACTTGAGTTTTGGCTCTAATTCATAAGAAATGAAGTTTCAGAGAGAAAAGGCTAAACTTCCCTAACTGGATATACTTTGCTGTTATTTGAGTCATTTTCCACTCATATCCAACTCTTTGTGAACCATTTTGGGGTTTTCTTGGCAAAGATACTAGAGTGGTTTGGCATTTCCTCTCTAGCTCATTTTACAGAAGAGGAAAGTGAGGCAAACAAGGTTAAGTGACTTGCTTAGGGTCACATGGCTGGGAAGTGTCTAAGGTGAAATTTGAACTCAGGAAGATGAGTTTTCCTGATTCCAAGTCCAGCAGTCTATCCACTGTGCTACTTAGTTGTCCCCCAAACATACTTGCTAGCCTCAAAAATCATTAAAGATAAAATATGAATTAAACAACTAGCCACGTAATAATAGCTTCCTTTTGTATAACTTTTTAGTTTTCAAAAAGTCTTTTTGCATACATTAATCTCATTTATACAAGAGACAAATGATAGAGACAAACTAAAGAGCAAGATTTCAAAGAAATAAAACACCTAAGCACTATGTGTGTCTTCTGATTAACTTAAGTTATTTAAAATGACTAAATAGCTTATTGTCTCCCTGGTATCCTTCCAGTCTGATTAGAATAAATACAGAAATTTTCATATATTGGAAACTAACCCTTGGGTCTTGGCTAATACAATAGCAACAGGATTTTATTAAGTATTTGCTGTGTGGAAGACATAGTACAAAGTGCTGGACACAAAAAAGATGAGATGAAATTCAACTTTTACATGGTTAAGTAAAGAAAAAATAATTTTTTTGGGGGGGGAAGCAGATACCTAGGGAGATCAGGGAAGCCTCAGTTGTAAGCTTCTTGCCTGACTTGATTGGCTCATCCTGTTCCTCCCTCTGTTAGGGTGTCAAAATTCAACATGAAACAAGACCTTTCAGAATCTGTAGCCTTGAATCACTCTAATTGTTGCAATGCAGTCCTTAGCTATGCTTAGGTAGAAGTTATTTTTCTTGGAAAGAACACTCAGGTAAAGGCCTTCATTTATTTTTTTCAGCTTCCAAAATGATTTACACAAAAATGGTGGAGCCCAACTTGCATGGGACCCACATATGTGTATATGTGCCCATAGACTTTGCCCAAGACTCTTTGCTTCTCTTCTTCATGTTAGTGTTACCTCCAGCCTTTCAGTATGATATGATTATTGTAGAAACTATTCTTTGCAAAATTCAGTCTTCAAGTAATATGGGAGGCCTCAACTGTGGAAATTCAAAAGATCTCCCAAGGCTAAGATGGCACAAAGGAAATTATCTTGCTGGAATATTCCACAGTATCTCTTACTCCCATGGTTCCTTGGGTCTTGTGGGAACAAATATTGACTGTCAGAAAAAATAAGTAATGGATTTAGGGATTTGGATAGCCTCACAAGCGTCATCTTGTTTAGCCTATATTTGCTTGAAGATGGCCTCTATAGAATTTTGTTATTGATTCTCTCTCTCCCATTTGCTAGCTATGTGACTGGACAAGTTGACCCTGATAAGCCTCACTTTCCCCAAGTTAGGGTTTAGACTAATTAGCTTGTCAGATGACTTCTAGTTCTGAATCGTATGCTTCTAATGAAATATTTAGAATTTGAAAATTTTTGTCTTACATAAGATCATCCTGTTGTATTTTTTTTTCCTTTTTCCCATGAAACAATCATTTTAAAAGAGACATCCTGGCGTAATATATAGAAAGCCATCCTTTAACTCAGGAGGACCTAGGTTCAAATCCTGCTTCTAACTCATAGGGTGCTTACTACATAAAAACAGGCAAACTGTTAAACTTTTCAGTGGTCAAAGAAACTCACTAAGCTTGTAAATTAAAGAGAAGTTGCTGATTTGTGGCAATGGAGGTGCTTTCCACATTGGTAGTATTCCACACTGATGAAATAATGGTTATAGCACAAAAAAATCCCCCAACTCCAACACCTAAATATTTTAAATGCATCAGAGCAACTTGAAAGTATGGCATTTTCCTTCCAGGTGGCATGTAGCTATTAGTTAGTAAATCTGCAGTTATTGACTTACTGATTGTGACACTAGAAGGAGAAACAGAGTGGTGGTCACTAAGCCCCTGAATGATCAACTGTCATTTGCTTTAAAGGCTCATGTGTTTCAGTTTTATTGGCTGCCATGATGGAATGTGACTGCAGCTCATCTCCTCCATAGGTAAAGGCATTTAGTCCAGAGAATAAATAGCCCCCATTTCCAGCTAAAACTCTTTTTATTGTCCCATTATTTTTTCCCTGCTGCTTGAAGTAAGCAGACTGCTCCTCTCCCCTCATTTGCGTGGCCAATATATTGTAGTCATTAACAAGCAGAATTAGGACAGCACTTCCCAATTATGGAACAAAAATTAGAGTGGTAAATAATACACAAAGATTCCAGTTTATGCAGATGACCTTATCTGGGGATCTGTCCACTGCTTCTGCCAGAAGGACAGTAGAGGAGGGATGTTGACTGTTTTAATTTAAAATTCAACTTTCATAAACCAAATCAGAACATTGCTTGTGAGAAGCATCACTATATTGACTCAACTTGGTGTCTTTATTGGGCCCCAGTCTTGTTTTGACTTATGTAAGAACAAAGAAGATACACCAGAGATAAGGATCTCCACAAAACAATTGTAGCAGGCACTCATTCACACATCTCCTGAGCCCATGCTTTTCTACTCCATTCCTGACATGCTCACTTCCTTCATCTTCACTTTCACCTTCACCTTCACCTTCACCTTCATCTTCATTATAATCTTCATCTTCATCATCATTATCTCCTGGCTTCTCTGACTTCCTTTGAATGTCAGCTAAAGCCCTGTCTTCTGCAAGAAGCATTTACAAGTCCTTTTTAATCTTAGTCCCTATGAGACCAGCCAGCCTCCCACTTTCAGGAATTGAGGTTAAGCAACTTGCCCAGAGTTAATATCTAGTAAGTATAAGAGGCTGGATTTTAACTCAGGTCTCCTGACCCTAGGGCTGGTGGTATATCACTGTGCTACATGAATACATCCACCCCACCCCTGCCTTAGTTCTCTCAGCACTCTAATCCATATTACAAGCCAATGCCAAACATAGATCTGACCAGATGACTCTACTCAGTCAATTTCTGTGGCTCCCTATTGTCTCTAAAATAAAATAGAAACTTCTCTGTTTATCTTTTAAAGCCCTGCCTAAGCTGACCCCACCCTAGTCTCCCAGTCTCATTAGGTATTACTCCCTCTCTTGCATTCTATAATCCAGTCAGATGTGCTATTGTTCCTCACCCATGAAACTCCATCTCTGTTTTTGTTTTTTCACTGTCTGATTCTCTCACCTCCCCTTCCCTCCCACTATCCTTCTTCCTTACCTCTGCCTCCTTGAATCCTTCTCTTCCTTTAGGATATATTTCAAGCTCCATGAACTCTTTTCTGATCACCCTCCTGTAAAGACATGCATAAGCAGCTTTCCAGAGGGCTGCTGCTGTGAACAGCTTTCAAGGTTCTGATTACATAATATAGTGAACTCTCTATTCAATAACAAATCAGAGCAAAACTTTCACAGAAAAAGAAGGTAAAGCAGTCACAATGTTACAACTTTTCACAAAAAAATCTTGATTATATCTGTACTTGATTTCCCTTTACTTATCTATCATGAAAACTTCTTCCCAAATTTTCTGTCATTTCTACAAAGATAACTTCTTATCAGTCAAAATCATATCCAGAAATAAATTTTCCTTGTTACTCCTTCTACCTTTGGGAGAATGAAATTATAATTGTAAGGAGAATTGCTTGACTACTCTTCTTTTTTCAAACCCACTACTTGAATTGTGAGCTGTACTTTTGACTCCTCACTCTTATACCCCTACATGCCTTCTATATTATGCTTTCACGCCAGCTTTGACATACACTTCCATAACTCACCATTCATTTTCTTCTTTTGGTCAGGTGGTCTCTAATGTACTATTGCCTCTCCATCAATTCTGTTTTTCCACTCATCCTCACCAAGATGATTTTGTAATTTGGGAGGGAAAAGAAATTCAATATCCTCCTTGATATCTCTAATTTAGCATCGAATAATCATACATTCTAACACCCTTGGAATCCTCAACTTGTCTCAAAAGCAGAAGCTATATCATAATTAGAGAATCCCCATTATGTGAAGTGTAACTAACTTTTCTTTTTACAAACATTGGCTTATTAACTTTTTGGGTGAAATTCAAGTTGATTTTCCTAAGTTAGTTCCATATTATTATTCCTTTCCTTTCCATACCATGAGGACATTTAAAATACAGTTAACGCTGTCAGACCGTGTGATGGAAAGCTCTTCAAGGCAAGTCGAAATGAAGTCACATCAAACTTTATTACGTAAAGTCTTGCCACTGAGTTCTTACAAATGCCTCTCATTTATTTGACATGATGGAAAATAGAAACACCAATATTTCTCAGTCAAGTGAAGGAAGTATCTGGAAAGTACTTGAGGCTTCTATGCCTTTGTAAGTTAAGAAACCATTATATGCATTTTTATACCAATCAATTTAAAAAAGAAATGGCTAGCTTCATTCAACATCAGAAAGGGAAAGAAGGAAGCCTCAGTAAGTTTTGCGATTGTTATTTTCTGAGCTCCAAAGCATACAACCATCGTTTGAGTCCTGGATAGCATTCACTGGTGAAACTGGTGAGCATCCATAGCTTTCTGTTGTGTGTGTTGTTTTTAATAACTGGAACCATCTTGGATCATCAATGGTCAATTGATGTGCCTTTTAAACAATTCCTCTTTGGAAGAACCTCTAGTGCTAGGGGGAAATGTGTAAGTAAATATTGATGTATTCAAAGTGGCCAAAAGGCAAGGGCTTTTCCAGTAGGGGAATGATATGGTCAGGTCTGTTACAGGAATGTCAATGTGTTTGTTGAATAAGGAATGGAATAGAAAGGAGGGTGATTAGCAGAGATGATGAGTTCTTGTTTTTGTTTTTCTTTCTTTTTTGCTTGTCTGTTCCCTTCTTCAATGAATATTAAGAGAGATGGTCAAGATAGACATCATGGACTTCTAGAAAACTTGACATGGAGAGCTGTTTGATACATAGTAGATGGAACTACACAAAATTAAGAACTTTACTATGGTTGGATTTGTTGATGATCAATATATCTAAGGAATACACTAAATATATCTCAAGTTATATAGCCCAGTTTGCATTAAACTCAAATAGAAATGGAGACCAGTAAACCATACATAAGGATCTCTGGAGGCTACATATTGACTTAGAAAACCATATCTATATTTTATTGTATTATCTATATGTCATCATATTATTTTTATTACATTTATTATATTACCACTCTTTGATTATATTTTTATTTATTTAAAAAATATTTCCCAATTATATTTTAATCTGATTTGGGTCTTACTGAGAAATGTTGTGGGCTTTATGCAGTCTACAATACATGTGTTTAATACCTCTGATATAGACCTTCATGTAACTTTACCTGTTTCTGGAGTCAGAGAAAGAAGTGTCCCAGGAGTGGGGAAGGACAAATGAATTAAACATAAATTTGATCTTCCTTGTAATCAAATTTTTTTGAAACTACAAGGGAGAAATCAAAGAAATGAAACCATAATTCAGGAAGTAAGCAAATATTAGAGCAATTTCACAGCAAATTTTGGCTATGGGCAAATTTGTTGGGTTATGGAATGAGATGAGGCCATTGACTTGGAGGACCCATCAGCCAATTAGTTTTGCTCCTCTCTCAGGCCCTGTTCTCCTCTATAAATCCCAGGACTGGATCTCTCTTACATATGCCATTGGTCACAAGGGGGGACATCCAATGGGAATGTGTGAATAGGTCAGGAAATTCATCAGTACCACTGGAAAAACATCCTAATAGTACATACTTAGCTACCAATAGATCAGAAGAGTCATTTTTGTATCCCAAGGACAGCCCATTAGGTAGATTAAAGGAGCTTTGAAAATGTCAGCCTGGAAATAGCACAGGAGCTCATTGCACTGTTAAACATTTGGCTTCCAAACTCCTTAACCACTTACAAATTTTCAAAACAATCTCTCCCTAGTCCCTACTGATGCAGAAATGCCCATGATTTTGACATGTGCAGAGGAGATGTCTTGGTGTAGGAAAGAGTTTAAAGCTGCACTTTGTTATACAGAATCAGGTGTTCCTTTTTCTCCTTTTTTTTTAAAAATGAACACACACATATATCTTTGCCTTTGTCTTTCATTGGATAAGTTTATGTCTGCTTCTAGGTCTATATACATATATTATGGAGAGATCCTGTGGGTATACAAGGAACTAGGTCTAAAACTGAATTGGAGGAGAACATTAGGCTGAATCCCGTTTGGGAAGTACATAGAACTTTCTGTGATGTCAAGCTACTTATTGCCACTAAAGGCCAAACTTTAACTACTAATAATTAAATGATGCTCTAAGTTTGCCAATCCTGGACCAACACAACCTTAGGAGAATCAAGATCGACACAAAGGATAATGGAAAGATGTTCTATGAGTTGCCTGCAGTGTGTTATGAGTTATAATTGATGTGGGAGAAATGGCATAAAAGATATTATCAAGTACCTGAGATAGAGCTGAATGCACACTGGAAAAGATGCCCATCTGAGAGGTATACGACCTGAGAGTTAATCCTAGATTTGACACATTTTCTTTGGAACTCAGTTTCCTCATCTGTAGAATGAAGGGGTTGGTATAGATGGCCACTGAGGTTCCTTTTGGCTCTAAAGCTCTTTGACCTATTTGACCTCTTTGACCTATTATGGACCTCAGTTTCCTTCTTTTAAAATTAAGGGCGTGGAATAGGTTGCCTATAAGTCTTTCTTAGCTCTAGACCAATGGTCCTTTGCTTCTTTATGAAGAGATAAGCACCAGGGTATTATACATGTAAGATTAATGGATCCAGAGTGCACTGGTAAATTTCTCCATGGAGAATCAAGGAGGACATGGGCCAGATGAATACAGGATCAGATGTAGTAGGTTTCTGAGCTATTCATTTGGAAGTGCACACATCTGTAAATGAGAAATATCAGCACAAGCATCCTCCCAAAGTTCTAAATCTGGTTGA
>JAQQSW010003304.1:0-14726 GCA_028646575.1 Pseudocheirus occidentalis | reverse complement strand
CTGGTGTGAGAGAGAGAGAGAGAGAGAGAGAGAGAGAGAGAGAGAGAGAGAGAGAGAGAGAGAGAGAGAGAGAGAGAGAGAGAGAGAGAGAGAGAGAAAGAGCAGGGTGATGGGGGGCTGCCAGAGAAAAATGCCTAGAACTAAGATATGGAGGGTCTTGTTCATGGAACAATAAGGAGACTGGTGTACCTGTATCAAAGACAATATATACACATACATATACATGTATATACATATATAATATACACACATAAGCACATATATTTTAGAGCAAGATGTAATCTATTAGTCAATAAACATTTATTAAGGATCTACTATACACCAGATGCTGGACTAAATGGTAGAGGAACATTCCCTTCCCCTACCCCACTCCAGGCCACCAAAAATAAAAGACAAAAGACAGTTCCTATTTTCAGGGAACTCACAGTCTAATAAGGTGAGAACAAACAAACAAAATGTACAAACAGTATTAGGATAAATGGTAAATAATTAACAGAAAGAAAGCCATAGAATGGAGGATTTGGGAAAAGCTTACTATAGAAGATGGCTTTTGTTTGGCCTTAATGGAATCCAGGGGATTCAGAAGAAAATATTGGGAAGAAAGAACAGTCTAGGCATTCATGTTCAGGTAAAAAAAAATCTTGAGCCAAGAGATGGAGTGTCTTAGTCATGAAATGGCAAAGAGGCCATTGTCACTGAATCAAAAAGTATGTGGTGAAAAGTAAGGTTTAAGAAGACTGGAAAGGTAGGAAGGAGCTAGATTATGAAGGTCTTTAAATGCCAAACAAAGCATATTATATTTCATCCTGGAGACAATAGGAAATTGCTGGAGTTTGTTAAGTAGGGGGTTACTTAATCAAACCTGAGCTTTCAGACCTAAAGGAAGATGATTTTGAGAGGGGAGAGACTTGAGGTATGCAGATCCACTAGCAGGCTAGTGCAGTACTCCAGGTGTTAGGTGATGAGGGTCTTAGCAGGTGAAAAGAAATTGGCAGAGGAAAGAAAGGGAGGCCAGGGAGGAGAGAATGTGAGTTCTTTGAAGCCAAGGACTGTTTTTTTGGCTTTTTCTTTTTATTGCCACTGCTTAGCACAGTCACTGACAATTAGGAAGTGCTAAGTCCTTGTTCACTGACATTATTTTTTAAGTACTAAGTGTCAGGAGGGAGTAAAAGATAAAAAGGGAAAGAGTCTGAAAGCTACCCAGGATAAATAGACACTAAATAATTAAATGTGAAGGGTTCATTCTAGTCCTTTACACTTAGTAATCACTCAATACCATTTGATGATTTTATCACAAAGTGTCTGTGGAACTTGGGATAGAATCAAAGATATTCTTTAGCTATTAAGTTTTCATTCTTTTTTTCCCAAACCAGACAGAATTATCTGTCAAGCACCAGGTTCCTTATAGAATGGCATGTTAATAATAGCTTTTTGATATGTTATTAATTGCCTTGTTTGTTGATATTCAAATACTGTAATGAATCTGTGATCTCACTGAGCTCCCTTAAACTATGCAGATCACAAAACCCCCATGCCTGCCCCTCCTGTGATGTCACTTCTCAAATATTCAAATTGCATAATCTCTTTCATTTAAAGATTATCTACTGAATATGCATATTTAAATTAATATGCGACATTATCTAATATGACCCAACTGGCTTCCTGTCTGCCAATCTAGCAGGGCAAGAAGTCATAACTTAATATTGTCTTATAAAAATCTGTGACTTTGTTAAAATCAGTGAAAGTGATATAACACTCCAGTGTTTCTGGGTGTCAAGTATGATATCAGCTATTGTCATTGTTGTAGTTCTGCCCTGTTCAGTTCTTTGTCACCCCATGAACTTCACGTTTTCTTGGAAAAGGTGCTAGAGTAGTTTGACATTTTCTTTCTCCAGTGTGTCTTCATTTTACAGCTAAGGAACTTAGACAAATAGAGGTTAAGTGATTCGGTCAGAGTCACACAACTGGTAAGGGTCTGAGGCTGTATTTTAACTCAAATCTTTCTGACTCTACCCCTTGTGGTCTACACCACGTGTCTATTCCAAAGTCTGAATTTGGGACAAAGCAGTTTGAACAGAGATCTGATCAATCAATTGATTGCTCGATCGCTTCATCTGTCTGTCTACACATATACATATATATATATATATATATATATACATATGTACATATATAATATTTAAAATGCATTTGTTCATAAGCTTACATGCTTGATTTTTAACAATATGATTTAATTTGAATAACACTGAAATACAGATAGAATCCTGCTATACCACAAAACTGCATGATGTAGCATAGTTTTGCTAAAGGGTTTTGAAAAGACGAGTGGTGTGAACAAGGATGTTTGAAGAGTGAATGAAGCTTTGATCACAGTGGGTAAGCCTTCAAAAGTCAGAGAATCTGTATTAATACATGGCACTTAAAAAGCTGCGGTTTCGCCTTTTGGCACTTGCAGGTGTTAATTTATTTTAGTAGTTAGCAGTAAATATGTTCAATCAGTTAAGCTTAAAATGCACTACCCACATCATGGGTAGGAATCTGAAGAAACTCTTATTGTCCTGCTTTGTTGGATGATCTGTAAGAGGCAGCTCCATCTGTAAATATTTATTGAGACTGTGTGATTAAGAAAGAGGACTATCAGAGTTTGAAACATTTTGATTTCTAAAAATAGCCCTGCTTTCTCCTTCCAGGAGTTTTACATTTGGGGCTTGTAAAGAAAAGTAGCTTAAGGCAGAAGCTTATTTGGGGAGATTAGTTTGCTATCTTCCCTGTCAGCCAAGCTAGAAGATTTTAGGGCTGAACTACCGCAAGGCTTGGGAATCAATAGCAGGATTGTACTGTTGTATTGGGATATGACAATCTTCCATTGATGTTGGAGGAATTATTAGCATTTAATTGTTCCAGATCATAGATCATGGATCATCTTCACCTGAGGGGTGCTCCTTTAATTGGGTCACCTGTAAATCACAATGAAATTGCTTCTAGATAGCCTGTAATAATATGACTTTGTGGATTTTTAGGGGAGTGTAGTGGTTAGACATACACCAAGCAATGCATGTCTCAGTCATTGTTTTCAATTATTGTGAAACCTGTAGTACACAATGCATTCATTATTCCAGCAACTGATTCCCAGTTAAAAGTGTTATTTTGGGGTTTTTTTCTGTTAAGTATTTCATGTATACATATATGTGTGTGTTATGTATGTATGTATGTATGTGTGTATGTATATTTAATCTGGATCTGTACCCCCTAAACCACCTTTCTCCCTTCCCCACCACAGTAAGTGGTGGGAGAGTGTTGGCAGTCTCTTATACTAGTGAGAATGAGGAAGGCATATGGTCTTGAAGTCCAGGAATTAAGACTCCTCTGGTGGGGGGAAAGTAGCATGTGGACCATAGGTAAAAGTACCTATAGAAGGTCCTGAGCACTTTATGACTGAGATCAGTGAAATTCTTCCTACAGAGTCGAGACACCAAACAACCATGGCAATCAAATTCTCTAGCCGTAGAGTTAATACTAGCACAAGATCGAGCAGATGAAAAGAAGATATTAAGAAAAAGGAAGACGAAATGTTCTTTGACTATGAGTAGCACTAGAATTAACCTATGAACCTTTGTATATGTGAATGGACTTTTCAAATCCGTTATGGTCTAATTCCCTTCCACACTTCCTCTTGCATATTTTTTCATGAGAAACTTTAAAACATACCTCTTTCCAAATAATAATGATAATAAAAACAACAGCATTTTCTTCAGCTATAAAATAACGATCATATGAGCACCTTCCTCTTGAGGCTGTTATGAAAATAAAATTAGATGATATTTGTAAAGTGCTTTGCCAACCTTAAAGTGTTTTTTTGAATAATAGCTAATATTATATTAAAACATAGTTGTAATAAATACATATTTTTAAAAGTTGACATCACCCAGAACTGATAAAGACATTAAAAATAAACCTAAAATAACAGCTGCCAATTATTGTCTGCCTCCCCCCCTTTTTTGGTCCATAAATGTGATTTTAGCAGTGTGGGGTGTTCCCTATGTGGAAATTTCCTCCACTGTTGCAGATCAACCATTCATTTGAGAGTTATGATTTCAGAAAGCTGACTCATACATTGAACAGTTGGATGAGGGGGAGGGGAAAATAAAAGAAAAAATGCAGGATATTTTTGTTGTATTTTTTAATGGAATAGCAATTAGTGCATAGAAAATGTGCAGGTTCTTTAAAAAAAATAAAGGGTCACATGGTCAATCTAAGTTAGACTTGAGGTCTTCCTGACCCCAGGTCCCTTCTGTCCGTTTTGCCTTGCCATTTGTATTCTCTGGAGCATTAACATGGTTTCTACCTATTTTATAATGGGACATGATAAAGGTCTTAATAGAGTTTCATGTTACTAATGTAAACAGACACTATTTCCCTTTTACTATTTGTATCCCCTGCCCTTAGCACAGTGTTTGACACATGGTGAGCATTTACTAAATGCATTTCAATTCAGTTGTTAATTTATTCATCTTCATCTATGAAAACTTAAAAGTGCCCTAAGATTTTGGGATGGCCATGTAGAAGGTAATGAATTACAAGTAACATTTCTATAGTACCTTCCAGAGAGCTTTTGTGGGTGCAATCTCATTCCCAAATATCATATCACTATGAGATAGAGAGGGCAGGCATTCTTATTCCCATTTTTATATGTGAAGACCCTGTGGCTCAGTGAGTCAAATTACTTTTGTAAGATCAGGATGATTTGAGTGGGAAAACGAAGGCTGAGAGTGAAATCTTCAAATCCCATGTTCAATATTCATTATATTATACTAAATTGTCTCTCAGAAATTGACAATAATAATAAGATTAAAGGGACTACCTGGGGAAACAGTGCAGAGGTAAAAAATGAGGTTTTAAGAAATATTTGAAAGAATGAAAAGAGGAGCTTGTTGAAAAAGCTATTGGTGGAAGGGCATAGACATGAAACAAAGAATGAAGCAAAAGGCAAAAAGTAAATATGATGGACAAGTGGTAAGAAGGAATAATAATTTATAGCTTGTCTTTTCATCTCTCTTCCCATTCAACTATGGCATCACTGAGAAGCTACATTATGGGTTACACTGTAGTGCTTACATTTCTTTCTTGGAGTTTACGAGAAGGTTACATTTTACATTTGCTGTCTGAAATCACTCTAGCTCAGACTCTGCTAATAATCCAGTAGATGGTGCCCTTTCAATTTATTTGTTTTATTGACACTGACATTGAGCATTCCTCCCCCCCCCCAATCAAAACCAACACTGATTTTAATCAAATTTGCAATAAAGAACTATTTTCAAGAAAGAGCCAAGGAAGAATAGGATTGATTTGTAAATGTCTTTAAAATGAATTTTTAGGTCTTTGCTGCTCTTTTGTCCAGTGCTAAAATTGAAAGTTTGTTAGGGGGTCTTTTTGCCCATAGATCTGATTCTTATTGATGGCCTTAGCAAATACTTTTTTAAAAAAAGAAGCATAAATAAGGCTTTTATCTGATTTGGTTAAGCTGACTTTCTCTTTGTAAGAGATATCCAAAGTAAAATTACCTACATCACCTAAGGAGTCTGAATTTAATAATACAGTTTTGTCGTTCTCAGTGGTTTTTTTGTTTTGTTTTTTTTATTTTTTTGAAGGGGGAGGTCAGGGCATTTGGGGTTAAATGACTTGCCCAGGGTCAGATTGCTAGCAAGTGTTAAGTGTCTGAGGTCAGAGTTGAACTCAGGTCCTCCTGACTACAGAGCCCATGCTCTATTCACTGTGCCACCTAGCCACCCCTACAGTTGTTGTTCTGTTTTTATTTTGTTTTTCTCTAATGAAGCAAGTACTAAGAACTCCCAAAGGGTAAGATTAATTATTAAAATTTATCATTTAAAGTGTCAATTTAAAAATGATTTTTCAAAGTGCTAAATGATGGCATATTAAATTCTTAGGTTAATTTTTCTTTGTCTTTTTTTGAAAGTTTCAATTTTGTAAATGAGAGATGGTCACAGCTCAATTTTATATATTAGAACTAACTCATCTGTAGGCAACAAAAATTCTGAAGATACATAATTTTTCAACATGCACATAACAATGTGCATCAAGGTATTTTGCAATTTATGAACCAATAAATGACTCTCATGATTGATTACCTTCAGACATACAACTGAGATATTTAGTTCAAATTACAGAAATCAGTTACCACATGTTTGAACAAAGCAATGCTGTTTAAACATTACATTTCCTAGAAATTCACACTATTTTCATGAAGTAACTTTTGGAATTGAACATGCCTCAGAAAGAAAAAAAAGGGGGGCAATTATTTAGTATAATGACCATCTTCTCACAATAACACATATACCCCAGGTTATGATTCTCATACTCCAAAAGCAACTTTAGACTCTACGTCTTGTTCACTCTACTCCTAAAGGTGACATTTGGCCCATATTTCAGGGAACTAGGCAACCATTCTTTTTCCTGTACATGCTACTAAGTAATCCTCTCCCCCCCACCCCAATTCCTTCTACTTTACAGTTCTTTTTGTATGGTCTTTACCTGTTAGAACATAAATAAGGGCAAGAATTGGACTTTCTTGCTTATACTTA
This sequence comes from Pseudocheirus occidentalis, assembly GCA_028646575.1. Classification (NCBI taxonomy): domain Eukaryota; kingdom Metazoa; phylum Chordata; class Mammalia; order Diprotodontia; family Pseudocheiridae; genus Pseudocheirus; species Pseudocheirus occidentalis. Next base: position 8,127 of record JAQQSW010003304.1, on the reverse strand, counting down.
TATACCCTTCCCTTGGTACAGTTTCTATCATGTTATCAATGCTTCATTAGTGCCCTATCTCTCTAGCATATCTTAGATATGAACTAAAATTTCCCCAAAGTAGAACAAATACATGAAAATTAGAATAGAATTAAATATCATAAATATATGAATATTAATCACATTTTAATATGCAATGAATGGCCTCAATTGCATCATCCAAAGGCCATGTTCCTTACCTCAAGAACATTGAGTACTACTAAGAATTATAATTCAGATAAACATATTTGAGCTTGTCATTCACACAATTTTCTTCTTCCTTCCTTGCCTCCTTCCCTTCCTCCTTCCTTCCTTCCTTCCTTCCCTCCTTCTTTCCTTCCTTCCTTCCTCCCTCCCTCCTTCCCTTGCTTCCTTCCTTCTTTCTCCTTTCCTTCTTTCTCCCTTCCTTCCTTCCTTCCTTCCTTCCTTCCTTTCTTCCTTCCTTCCTTCCTTCCTTCCTTCCTTCCTTCCTTCCTTCCTTCTTTTGTAGAAGAAGCATGTAGCTGGTCTATAGTACCATGCATATTTCTCATTCCTTTCTCTTTTTCCTTCCACTAAAATTAGTGCATTTCTGGAAGAAGGTGAAATATTCCAAAGATTTTACTCAAAGTTGATGAAAGAAGAAGCTTACCATAAAGGGTGGAACTCAAAATTTGAGTTCAGAAAGAGGTGGAATCAGCCCTAACCTCTAATAAAAATTTTTTTTTTGCCCTGGACAGTGACAATTCACTTAATCTTTATTAGCTTCAGGCAACTACTAAGGCTATATCTCTCAATTCATGGTTGTATTGAAGTCAGCTTTGGTGGACGGAGTTCTCCTGCACTGAGATACCATAGTCACCTATTATGTAGTACTGGAGAAGCCCTGACCCTTGGTTCCCAGAAAGCTCAAAGAGAATCTCAACCACCAGTACCCCTACAAGACTGGATATCAAATAAAATGAGTGATAAAAATGAAATGAAATGTATTAGCATGTTACACAAACTGATTTGCTAGTAGAGGCCTCAATTCCCCAGGGGTAGATTTGACTTATGTAAATTTTTCAGGTCTACTTCAAACACAGCCAAACAGTAGCCTTCTAAGGCAATTTAAATGGATCCATGGGATGTAGTCCCTCACTAAAATAAATTTGGTCTGAAAAGTGCATAGCTGTGTAGTGGGTGCAATATTTGTGGAGTAGTATGCAAATAAATAACTTTGTGTACAGTAAGACTTTGTGTATTCAACCTAAGCAGGATGAGTTTCCTAAGTTTAACATATGTTTAGTCTAAAGCGGAAGGGGCCAGGGGTGTCCATTCAGTAATGTTGAGTGTTTTCACTCTGCAGCAGAGTCAGCAGCAATTCATTCAAACAGCAGTGTATCTATGAAGGACTGAAATTAAATAGCACAAGAGAAAACTAGCCAGATGGCACAGAAATGAGGTTGTTGACAAAGGTAGAAGGGAAGAACATTGTCACGAGCAGTTAATAATCACCAGCAATAATTTCCAGAGAAAGTCTTAATAGAAATTGGCTTTGATGAAGGAGGCATTATCAGGAAACATTTTTGACTTATGGAATATCAGTTCTTTATCAGGGCTGAACTGGAGTTGTAGTGGGAGTGGTCATAAAATATATATCTGGGCAAACTTTTATAAAAGGCAGACAAAAGATGTCTTCTATAAGGATACAATGGAGTAAGTCAGATGTTAATGGATCTTCTTAACCCCAACCTCAAAGATTTCTAGTGATCACCTTAGTAATATCACTTCAGAATGAAAAAAGAAGATTCAACATATAATCCATCAATCAATAATCATTTATTAATATCTAGCTACACATCAAATGGTATGCTAGGCTCTGGGAATACTGGTTATACAACAGGGGCACAGTGGTCTGAAAAGTCTGCTAGGTGGTTTGGTATCATTTGAATTTGCTTGATCAGTTTTAGGTTATCCAACCCTATTCCTATCCCTGTTCTGTCCCTCTCTTTTATTATTTTTATTTAATTTATTTGTTTTATTTCATTATTTATTTATTATTTGTTAATTATTTTATTAACTCTCATCTTAATTTTGGAAAACTGATTCAACCATGAAGAAAGTATCTGTAATAATAGAGATGGACATAGAGGTTAGATCCCAATGAGTCATCTAACTGGTCCTACACAAACAAACAAAAAAGCAAAGAGAATGAGGTTGACACCAATAAAATTAAAGGTTCCTCATTCTCTAAGGGTGCTATAGCTCTCCCTCTCTCCAAAAGAATAGCCCTGCCTAACATTCACAATTTTGGGCCAGTTAGTAGAAGAATAGATGGCCCTTTCCTAGTTCTAAGGTGTGGGCCTAGCTAGTTCACTCATCACCTCAAAATGCAGCTAAACCTGAAGTTGTAGAAATGTGGAGCAACCTTTAGCCAATGTTATAATATAACAATTGACTTGATCCATGGGATTAACCATAAACCATACCCAGCTTATACTATATATCAAAGATAATAATAATATTTCATTTTATATATTTCACATAATTGGAGGATTTAATACTTAACAAATTTCTCCTCATTATAAAATGCAGATGATATTAGTTCCATTTTGTAGATGATAGAACAGGGGGTGTGGGAGTGGCTCAGAGAGTTTAAGTATTTTTTTTTAAATCATAAGATCTGTAGATCATAGGTCCTATAATAGGACAGAGTTCAAAAGTTAACTGAGGCCATATAACTCAAAATCGAAGAGTGCTTTCTACTAGAGTTTGGTATAGATTGCTAGAGTCCTTTTAGGACTAACAATTTCATTGATTGCCTAATATGAACCTACCCTATAAACCTACAGTCTTGTCCCTTAAGGAATGACTGAAACTGTAGAATTTGAGAAAGTGGAAATAAACCTAAAGGCATTCTTATTATCTCTTTCCTCTCAACCTGCTTTTTAAATGTATTTATAATTTACTATTTTTAATTATATCACTATTAACCCAATCTCTCATGTTAAAAAAATGTTTTGATTATCTTTGTCTCTTCGCTCTACTTTATCTCCAAGACCTGTCAGAAATCAGAGAATCTCAAAACTGGAAATGACCTTAGATGTCACCCTAACTAGAACCTGGACAGAGATCATTTATATAAGTAGTCATGTTGACACTGTTTGAAAACTAATGAAAGTTTAGGTAATGAAAAAATGGTGCCCCTTTCAGTCATGCCAGGGGTTGGAGGAGGTCGCTTATAGGTTGGACAGCAACTTTAGTTGCACTCAGCATCCTTTCTTGACCTGAAGTGACTTGTAGACCAGTTGCACACATGGGGAATGTCTTTCTTATCTGTTTTCTCCTGTTTCTACCAGCACAATCCTCACACATCCTTCTTGCCCCAACCCTGGATTACTAAAATAGTGTCCTACTAATTCTTCTTACCTTTACCTGTTCCCTTTATAATGTATCCATCATCTAGACTAGATTTCTTTACATAGGCATCTGCTCGTGTCCCTCCCCCACTCATATGTCCTCACTGGCTCCCTGTTATATAATAACAGATTTGAATTCCCTTGGTTACCATTCGTGGTTGCTCACCATTGGATATTTCAGTTTTATACTTCCTGCTACATATTCTATGATCTAGCCAAACTTAAGCTCTTTTACGTCCCCCAGGACACTGCCTGTGGTTACTTCACTTCAGGGCATTTGTTCTTGCTTTCTCCAGTATCTCACATGTCACTACTATTCCATTTAATATATTTAATATCTATCTACCCTTTCAAGCCTAACTCAAATATCAAATTCTTCATGAATCCTTTTCTTGATTCCCTCTAGCTAACAATGTCCTTTTCTCTCACAGGATTCATATAGCACTTATTTGGTACTACTCGAAAGCATTTCTTTAGCACACCTTATAGTTATATGTATATATCACTTCTCCAACCTAGATTGCGAATTCCACCATGTCAGACATTGAATCTTATCTAATCTTTGTGTCTCCCCCATCACTAAACATTAGATGGAACACATTTTTGATTAATTAAGTTGAATTGTACATTGAAATTGATACCAAAGACATCTAAAACTCAACTTGTCTATCACAAACAGAAATAATATGATAGGTTATTTTCCCTTATTTTCATTAGTTAGTCTATAAACAATTATTTATTTTCATCAGTGGCTAGAGAATGATCACTTGTTAAGAAAAGGTGAGCTTTCTAGGTCTTTAGAGATTTACCAGAAGAGGTGTATTTGTACCAAGACATGAAAAAGGACAATAAGCATTAGCAACTCTATCCAAAGGAGGGAGGTCCTAACAGAATTGAATACTTAATTCCATTTAGGGGAAGAAATTCTTTCTATCTGAAGTTAACATGCTTCTAAGACAGTGGATTTCAGGAAATGGATATAGACTGGCATATCTTGAGTCAATCATGAAAGTAAATGATAGTTTTCTTTTGTTATACTAAAGCTGGTATCAAAATTGCATCTTGATTGTGCTTTTTCATTATTATTCCAATTGTGATTCAGTTTTCATCTCTATAACGCCTTCCCTCCAAGGAATTCAAGGTGCTTTACAAACATTAACTAAAGAATAAACATGAATCTTCCCAACAACACTGTGAGATAGGTAAAATGCTTTTGCTAAATGAAAAATTATAATTCAGTCTCTCAAATAGAATTTCAAATGATATTCCTTGGTCTAGTGGCTTGTAAATCTGTTTGTTTGTTTTGCTGCTTTGTTAGAGTCCTGGGACTCTTAGACAGCCCTTGGAAACAGTGATACATATGATCAGTTTTCTCCTGCTTATCAGCATATTCATTCTCCTAAACCTTTAAAAAGAGTTCTTAGCACTAGGGAAAAGTAGAAAGGGAGAAAAAGGAAAGCCAGATAAGTTGGTTAATCAAGCCCTGGGTATTGAGAGGGCAAATTTCTACTACACAATCAATAAAACAATCAACCATTGGCAAACCACAAAGGGGAGGCTAATCTCAACCCTTCCACCTACCCCCACTTCTGTCCCTGCTGTTTTTCTTAATTTCTTTGATCAAGAAACCTATAGTCCACAGACAACATAAAGAGGGTAGGGGAAGACAAAAGTCTGAAATCTAGAAGAGGAGCAGTCTAGTATTGTGGACAAACTACTCCATCTCAAACCAAGTGACTTGGGTTTGATTCCTAACTCTTCCAATTATGTGACATTGAACAGGTCAACCAGCCTGAGTTCTCTCACCTATAAAATGAGAAGGTTGGACAAGATGATTTTTTTTCTTTTTTTCTTTTTGGAGGGGAGGGGCAGGGCAATTGGAGTTAAGTGACTTGCCCAAGGTCACACAGCTAATAAGTATTAAGGGTCTGAGGTCAGATTTGAACTCAGGTCCTCCTCACTCCAAGGCCAGTGCTCTATTCACTGTGCTACCTAGCCAGCCCAGAGAAGATGATTTCTAAGATCTATTTTAAATCTAGATCTGTAATCCAGTCAATTATATGACCTTCAAGGTTCCTTGTAATGCTGTTATTATGAGATGTTTTAGATAATGAATTATTTTCATTTGAACTAACTAATTTTTGTGTTTTGTTTTTCCTTTTTCTGGTAATAGACCAGAGGGATTATTTAAAGAAAATTGCATTTATAATTTACAGTATATCAATACGCAAAATCATTTCTAGAAAATTCTTAATTCTCTCAAGTAACTAGTACTTTTCATTAGATCATGTTCTTTCTAAGAGGATTCTGACTTGGAGTCCATTTAAGAGATTTTAGTTTCTGATGGGAATGGCAGTGTGGTATAATGGATAATGTATAGGGTATGAAATCAAGAGATCTGGATTTTAATAATGGCACTCCCACTTTACTACCCATACCAGCTTGAACAAATCATTTTACTTCTCTTCAACTGTTTCATTATTTGTTAAACGAGAGATTTTAGATAGATCACCTCAGTGGTTCCTTTCAAATCAAAATACTTACCCACCTTATTTTAAAGGTCAGAAATTCAAGGCCCAGAGAAGTAAATTGAAAAACCTAATGTTCCACAATAGCAAAGACAAATTGAGAATCCAAGTCTATAAAGACCTAAGTTAGTGTTCTTTTCAGTAAATATAGTATTAATGGTTTCAACCTCTGTGATACCTTTTCCATTTTCCCCATTTTGGACCATTCTGTTTTTCCTTATAGCTTTCCTATTCTTCTTGGCTCAAGGATAGTTCTCAGGGTTTCTGAAAGTAGCAGTACCAAGCATAATTATAAGATGAAACAACCCCAAATTTAATTTTTCTTCCCATTTCAAGTCTTAATTGCCTTATTAGACTCATTTATTGTAAGGAGACAAGATGATTTTTTGAATATTTACCTATTAATTGTAGGTACCACTTTATAAAGGTCAAATGTCTATTTATATAAAAGGAACTGAGGTATACACAGATTAAACTATCAAAAGTTAGGCATCAGTATAGCTATAAGGCCCAGATTTCACAGAAGAATAGAATTTCAGAGTTCAAAGGGTCCTCAGAAATCATATAATTTATACATGAAAAATCTTCTTAATAATGTCCCTGATAAAATAATCAACAAGCCTCCACTAGACCAGGTGAACTGATAATAATTCCCTATCTTGAAAGTAGCTAATTCTGTTTTACTTTCATTCTACTCGGCAAAGAGTATTTGGCTATGCATGTAACCAAAATCTGACTCTCTTCCACCATCTGATCACCCATTTATCTTAGTCTTGCCCTCTGCCACCAATTGTAATTTCTCTTTTTATTGGACTATATGATATATGAACATGGTTTTTCTTCACCAGTCTAAATGTTCCCAGATCCTTCAAGACTTGAATGGCCTGTTCTTTTCTCCTTTCAGTATGGTAATCACCCAACTCTGAGAAAAACCAAAACAAAAACTTTAGTCTGTCAGTGTCTTTCCTAAAATGTAGTTCCCCAAACTGAATACAAGACTCTACATGTGGTCCGATGAGGACACAGTATAGTGTGGTAATCATTTCTCTGATTTTTGACATTATGCTTTTTAAAAATGCAGCCTAAGAACTCAGCATTTTTGTGTAAGTTATATCACTTTATTGACTCATACTGATTTTGTTGTACCTTTGGATGCCCAGACCTCACAACAGAAAGGCCAGTGGCCTGGGAGTATGTAGAACTGACTTCTAATCCAGGTCTTGTCAGTAATTAGCTCTGTGACCTCAAGGAAGTCACTTTGTTAATAACATTGTTCCAGGAAGGGATTTAGAGAAGCAACTAATGTCCATTTTTGTCTCAGACTTTCTAGCTCTTGGGATTTTAAAAGCAATTTAAACCATTTCAGCAAACATGTATGAAGCAGCTGCTTTGTCTGAGGTACTATGGACTTTAGAACAAAATGGAAAATAAGATGCTAAACTGGTTGAACCCTGCTGAATAAACTGAAAAGTTTATTTGAAAAGAGAGGAATTGTTGATGAAGATGCAAAAATATGGAATGTAGGGGAATTTTCTAATTCTGTACCAATGTAAATCTATAAAAATCAAGTTCTATAAATTCAGACTTTGGTTCTTCAAAAATAACACAGGAAACAGAGAGGTGTAAACATTCCTACAAATAGGGAGTAATTAGATTACTTCTCTTGAATCCAGTGGAACTGACCTCCTCAGAAAGAAGTAGGAGCTTCCTGTTCAAAATCAAGCAAAGACAAGCATTTTTTACCCCACCTACCCAGCATCTTCAAGTCTTTCACACTATACTTGGTTTGATCAGGTCCTCTATAAGTACTTCCTTTTTATGTCTATAGCTTGCTTTTCAGAGACCCTGGAGGCTCAAAAGCCAAACCATTCCTTCTGTGTTCAAATTGAAGTATCAGAGGATCATTTTGGGCGTGGTTTCCCTGTATGGGTGACAAGTCAGTTTTGAATGAGGAGACAACAGAAATTCTCCCCCTAAATCGAGGCGATAGAATTCATCTCATCAATTCAGTAAACACTTATTGAACACTTATAATATACAAAGCACTGTTCTAGGAACTGTGGATACAAGGACAAAAAAAACAGCATCTTCCTACAAGGTGCTTACAATTTACTTAATTATGTCTTTTTTTCTATCTGCTTTTCCCCAAGACTTATTCTGGCTAGAACTAATAAGTGAGTTATTGTAAAGCCAATCAGCAG
>JAQQSW010003303.1:0-14726 GCA_028646575.1 Pseudocheirus occidentalis | reverse complement strand
TCATGTTGGCCAGTCAATTAATTGGTTGCTTTTTTTTTTTAGCTCTGTGAAACTCTGCTACCAGCGGGGAAAGCTCTGTTCCAAATCGCTGGGTTTTTCCCAGGTGGTGGAGCTATTAGGGGGGTGTTGCAAGTCCCCCCAGCTTTGACTTGCTGAAAGTGCACCCCAGGACCACCACCCAAGCCCACGATCCGGATCCAGGCTGCTGGAGCACTTGGCCCTGATCAATTGATTCAGCCTCCCCTGCAGAGTCCTCAGACCAGGGAATCTGAAGCGGCCTGCTGGGGGCTGCTACCAGTTACAGCAGTTCCCTTCCCCCACTGCTTTCTTGCCCTGGTGGCAGATTGGCCGAACTGCTTTTCCTTCCCAAAATTTAGCTTGAAAGCTTCACTCACTTTCGCTGATCTTTAATCCTGGTTTAGTGGATGTGCATATTGTTCCAGGTGCTTTAGATCTTTTCTGAAGTAGACTCATGCTGCAGCTTGGGAGGCTGGGCTCCTCCTGGCCGCCCTGGGGCCTGGCCTGGCCGCGTTGAAGTTTTTGTGCTATGCTGGTCTTGTCTCCCTGCCTGCCGGCCTGCTGGATAAGCCCCTCCTGCCGAGCTGCCCCTCTCTAATAGATGTGAAGGTGCTGGAGGCTGTAGATCTTCTCTCCTGAAGACTGGCTGCTGCGCGGCTCGTCTTGGCTCAGCTCAGCTCCTTCCTACTGCCTCAGGCCTGCCCGCGGTCTCGGCTTCAGACTGGGCCAGCCTCTGCTTTGGTCCATTCTGCTGAGCCCCTGCTGCTGAGCTGCCTTCAGCGAGAGATGTGTTTTGTATTTTTGTGAGTCTGAGAATCCTAGACTTTGTCTGGCCTCATATTTTATGGGTGTTTAGGGTGGCGGTGTGGTAGTTTTGGGACCTTGCTGCTTCTATGCTGCCATCTTGGCTCTGCCCCCTATTCTTTTGGTATAACTATTTTTAGATGTTGAACTTGATACATTTCTATTTTTTCCTGAAGTTTCTTCATCATTATTCTATGAATTGAATAACATTGTACAATGGTTATGCTATTGTACTTGAGACAAATGATAAGAGTACATCTAATTCACTCCCATTGAAATATCCATAATCTTTGAAAATGAAATGTTAAATCTTGAGATATGTGAAAAATGAAAAGAATTATTGTGAAATAGTTGGTTTGGAATGGGACATGATTACCAAGTAGTGTACTCATTTTACTTATAATGTTTTATAGTGCACACAAATCAGCGATCAAACAAGCAAATTTTTTTTCCTTTGAGCTAACAAAGCTCCATTCTTTTCCCTTGCCTTCAATATTTTCTCTTTGAAAACAGCTTTTGTTCCTCTTTCAGTTTGTATGCACACAATAAGAATAATTTCATCAAAAATGAATGGAAATATTTACTTAACCCATGATGTGAAACAAGCACCCTTTGGCTACATGGCACAAACCAACAAATTTTGGTCTTATATACTTGAGACTCTTGGGTGACTTAGCTGTTTCTGTAAAGTAGAACATCTCTCAACATGGCCATTTGATTACTAACATAAAAAGTTTTACATGGACACTCCATAGATTCCCTACTGTAGCCAAAGAAAACATTTTAAGTTGTGAACATAAAGGCAAAGCTACTTTCTCCAAGAATTAAAAACCTAATTTTAATTTTTAGATGGCTCACTGAAATTTGTCAATTTTAGACAGAAAAAAAGCATACTTAAAAAAAATCACTTCTAGAAAGCACTTGCCATCTAGTCAGTTCTCTTTGCTCCCTTTGGCATTATTCTTTGGTTATATCAAAAAGATTTAGAAGCTTCTTTCTTTAAAAGAATTTTTTAAATCTTTCTTGATTGCAACAGAATCCCAGTATCAAGAAAACGTGAGGGATACTAGATGTAAATAGCAAACTTGAACTTAGTTACTTGTTCTTGATCTGGAGGGGGAAAAAGAAGCAAAACCAACAAAAAACTTTCCCATACTTTCTGATTAGCATGTTTTATGAATCCTCTAATTGTACTCCATCTTATTACATGTGCATTGTTTTCATGTTAAACTGCAATTATTTATACTCTTTGATTATCCTTCTAAATTAATTTTGTAAAGTTAGAGTATAATTTCTTTTTCACCTTAGGTTATGCAGTAATTGATGCCTTCTTTTCACCATTTCTTTAAGATGTCTAGTATGCAAAATATTTCTGTTTCACTTATCTTCTGCCCTGTGCAGTCACCTTGCCCTCCCTTTCTACTGCTCATGAAAAGATGATTATACTAATAGCTGAAGGGTACAAGGTGTCTGTGTATTTTGTGTAGCTATGGAGTTTAGATTGAAGTTGCCAGGCACAAATTTAGTCTTGTCATTTTGTTTACACATTGGGGAAAAGAAAATTCAATTTATTAAATATTTCATGTATCTGCACCTGAGTTTTTCCGAAGAGGAAATTTGGCCATGGGGAGCAGTGGTGCTTAGAGTTCTCTTGCATGTAGAAACCAGGTTTTCCAGATGATGTCTCCTTACCCTGTAGCAAGGTGAAGCCATTGTTACTACAAGTTCCCACCCCTACATTTGGTATATATCCTGCTCCTTGCAGCTGGACATTGTTTCTTTTATCCTGTGTAGTAGGTGCATCTAAGGGTTATATAAGACTTGGGTTTTGAGGCAGTCGGGGTTCAGCCATATGGGTTTGTTCGTTCGGTCATGGGTCTTGAAATGCTGCTGTGGAGAGGATTCAATAAAGTTTCGCTGTTCACACCTTTGAGCCATTGACTCTTCTGCACTGGAGAGGGCCTGGGCGTCTTCACCACTGAGGTGGGTAACTGGCTGCCCCTGCCAGAGTTGTCGTCAGAGAAAGTAGCCCTGACAGACCTGTTGTCAGGGTGAGAGAACCCTGACAGGTTTCCTAATAAACCACATTTGCATTCCTGCTATAAATTTCACCTGGTTATAGTACATGACCTTTGTGTTATATTGTTATAATCTCCTTTTTGTTATTTTGTTTAAAATTTTTGCATCAATATTCAATATCAAAATAAATTTCTATACCCATCTGAGTGTGTAAGTTATTCTTTCTTTGAACAAATTCTAATGAGAGCGAGGTTTAAGCATTGAATGCCCTCCCCAATTTCCTCTTCTGCTGAAAAAGCTATTCCTTGCATGCCTCTTTTATGTGAGATAATTTTCCCCTTTCTTCCTCTTCCTTCCTCCCTCCTCACCCTCACCCCTCATTTAGAGGGCAAGCAATTCAATATAGGTCATATATGTTTTGTCACGAAAAACATATTTCCATATTAGTCATGTTGAGAAAGAAAATGTAGACCAAAAAAATGTCAAGAAAAATATAGTAGGGGGTGGAGCCAAGACGGCAAAGTAGAAACAGGACTTCCACGCAGCTCTGCCTTATACCTTCTCCAATATACGTAAAAAATTACTCTAAACAAATTTTAGAGCTACAGAACCCATAAAATGACAGAGAGAAACAAATCTCCCATTGAAGGCAGCCCTGCAGGCAGGCAGGAAGGGCCTTTCACACTGCTCTGGGAGCTGAGCTCAGCCCTGCATGAGCCTGTGGTTTTGGCCCCAGGGTAGCCCTGAACAGCAGAGGCCAGAGCAGACTTCAAGAGAATGAAGCACCAGCAACTGTGGTGGTTTCTAGACTTTTCAACCCATGAATGTCAAGACAAAGTAAGAGGTCAGTGTGGAACTCTGTAAGAACAGGGGTGGACAGAAGAGTGCAGTCTGGCCTCTGGCCCCGCGGCAAGAAGGAGCTGAGGCATGGTAGCTACATCACGTGTCTGCCTCAGGAGTTCCTGGCCTGCAGATTGTAGGGGGACCAAGCAAACATTCAGAGGGTAATCACTGTTGCTTTAACCTTCTTTGATCTGTATTGTATTCTTGGGTGGAGGTCCTGGGGTGTGTGGCCAAGTGCCAGAGCCTGTGGCAGCTGCAGGGAGGGTGCCCTCCTAATTGCTCCAACAGCTGCAAAAACCCCAGCAATAAAAGCTTTCTCCATTCTGGAAGCAGAGTTCTGCCATGGAAAAGAGGTCAAAAGTCAAGTAATTGACTGGCAACATGAGCAAGCAAAAAGAAACACAATCCTACCATAGATTCCTTTTCTGGGGACAAAAAGGATCAAAGCATGGAATGGGAGGAAGACAGCGCAGTCAGAACTCCTGCATCAAAAGCTCCTAAGAAAAATATGAACTTATTACAGGCCATGGAGGAGCTCAAGAAGGATTTTGAAAACCAAGTAAGGGAAGTGGAAGAAAAATTGGGAAGAGAATTGAAAATGATGTAAGAAAATAAAAAAGTGAGCCAATAGCCTGACTGAAGAAAATAACAGCTTAAAAAAATAGACTAACTGAAATGGCAAAAGAGGCACAAAATGCCAATGAGAAGGATGCCTTAAAAAGCCAATTGGAAAAAGAATTTCAAAAACTCACTGAAGAGAATAAGTACTTCAAAATTCCAACGCCCTGCCACCAGTAAAGAGCTGATAGGTCAAAGAGTATGCATGAATTTATAGCCCTTTGGACACAGTTCCTAATTGCTCTATAGAATGATTTAATCAGTTCACAACTCCACCAACCCTGCCTTAACAGCTCATTTCCCCATATCTCCTCCAACATAGGTCATTTTCTTTTTCTGTCTTATTAGTCAATCTTATAGGTATGAGGTAGTACTTCAGAATTGTTTTAATGTGCATTTCTCCAATCCATAATGAATTAGAGAATTTTTTCCATATAGCTATAGATAGGTTTGATGACTTCAGCTGAAAACTGTTCATAATCTCCTTCTGATCAGTTGTTCAAGCCACTTACTGACTGTGGACTGAGAGCTTGGGAAGTGGCTGCCGTCACAGTTGGTTCAGTAGGGCCAAGGGGGCTCCTGGTTTGCTGGGGCCTGGTTTGTGTTTGTGTGGTCCATGCTGGACTCTATTCCAATATCCTTCATGTGTGACAGACCTTTCCTACTGACCCTCTAAATTGGTTTTAGCTGGAAAATTATTTCACCCCATCCTTTTGTGGATTCTTCCATTCCAGGAATTTTTTTTATGGCATTACTTGAAGGTGTTTGGAGGGGTTTTGGAGAGTACAGGAGAGTCACCGCCTTTTCTCTACCTTCTTGGCCCTGTTCTCCAGCCTAGTTCTTGACTTTTAATTTTGTGTAAAAGTTGGACTCTGCTCCTGGGGTAGAGGGGTCACTCAAGCTTTAGGTTTTTTGTACTATTGTTTTCAGAGCTAGTTTTAGGGGTCTGTATGTTTTTGGTACCTCCAAGGTGATATGAACCAAGGTGAGGTGTGGTTGGTACTCTCCTGGTTTGCACTCTGGTCTTTCCCCAGGAAAGGATTTTGTTTCCCTTCAACCACAAATGCTAGTGCTTTTTCTGTCTTGGACCTGAGACCAGGGTCCATGCTCCCCTCTGGCCACAAGTACTAGAACTCCTCTTGTCCCTGGAACTGAAACTCAGAACTGTGTAAAGGCAATGTAGTAGGGCCCTGTACCCAGTGACAGCAAAAAGTCCCCTATAATCTCTTTTTGACCAGTTGTCTCACCCTCTCACTGTATCTGGTTTGAGAGCTCTTGAAGCTTCTGCTGCTGCTGTTGTAAATGCCTCCAAGGCCTGGTGTTTCTGAGGCCTATGCTGCACTCTGGGCCCACCTCCACCCCATGTTACCTCCATCTCCTGCTGATCTACTAAGTTGTCTTTGGCTGGAAAAATATCTCACCTCAACTTTTTGTTGTCTCTGTCACCTCAAAATTCAGTTTGAGGCATTATTTTGAAGTTGTTTAGAGGGGAATGTTGGGAGAATTCTGCTGATTTTCTGCCTGTTTTCTGCCATCTTGGCTCTGCTTAACTTTTAGAAAGAGTACTATATATTGTTTTCTTCTTTTGTCTGCCTTCCCACCTATTCCTGATATCTGGCTCCCTTTCTCACTACTTTTCTGAAACTTCTCTTTGTACTCCAATATATTCTTTCCTCATTCTCTTTTGCTTCTCTCTGGAATTTTGCACTATTGTTAACTCTCTTCTCTTTTCCCTTAAATTTTTAAGACTTTACACGCTGGTGGTTTTCCTACTTCTCCAATTACTCCTCTAGAGCCTTCATTCATCCCTTGTCATGCTCCACTCTGTGGATATATTACCTAAGATTCTGTCCTTGGCCTTTGTAATGGCAAGCAAAGAAGTACTTAGCACTTTGTTTCAGCTATTTAATTATTTAGCACCTTGTTTCAGTTCAAGTTTCTTTTAAGCCTTGCCCATGATTATATCAAGAAGAAACAGAACTTGTGAACCCCTGTTGCTGATGAAACAGGAAGGGGTGAAACAGGGAGTTGCTTAATGACCATATATAAGGAGAAGGCCAGGCTGGGAGAGAGTAGAACTGAGAACTGAGTAGAACTGAGAAGAAAATTGAGAAGAACTGAGCAGAACTGAAAAGAAGTGAGAAGATAACTCTTTTTTTTTGGAGGGCAGTTGGGGTTAAGTGACTTGCCCAAGGTCACATGGCTAGTTTTTGTGTTAAGTGTCTGAGGTCAGATTTGAACTCAGGTCCTCCTGACTCCAGGGCTGGTGCTCTATTCACTGCGCCACCTAGCCGCCCCCGAGAAGATAACTCTTATGGTGGCAGAGTCAAGAAGGAAAAAAACTTGTGGTATCCCGGTACTACGTCTGTTCTGTCTGTGTTGATGTTTGTGATACTTTGTGCAGAAACCTTGGGACCTTACTGGAAGCCCTGAAAGAGATTTTTCTCATTGTCTGTTCACAGAAGTCATGGGGGAGGGTTTTGGTCGGCCTGGGATTTTACTGATGATTTGTGTTGACCTCTTGGACCTTGTTTGTGGGTCTATGTTGATTTCTATGCTGTTGTGTTGACTTCTCAAATCGTGTTTAATGGGTCTCTGTTGATTTCACAGGAAGATAGTGAATTGATGATGGTGACAGCAATGTGTCTGCATGTTGTTTTGGCTGTGTTAAGCTTTGTCTTCCCAGAAAGAGGAAGTGTGAAGGACTTGAGGTAGAATGGACACTGTGAGCTTCAATGTGGAATGGGACCTAGACAAGGAACTGAATGAGGAATTGGATGAAGAACTAGATAAGGGAGCTGAGAGATGCCTGCTTTTGAAACCAGGTGACAGTTGGGTAGATTGAGGCAGAAACTAGGACCACAGAAGAGGAACCATGGAATCTGAGAGTCATCCTCGAGTCAAGATGAAAGAAGACTTTACTTGGATACTATGTAATTGAATGAGAAGATCATTGAATTACTGTGACCTAGGGGTGGAGAACTTTGACCTTTGTATTTTATGTCCCTTAAGGATGATTGAGTTAAGGACTTAGTGAATGATATCTTTAAACTTTAAAACTATGTAGCCACTTTGGTGAAAACTATGTGGCCACTTTAATCATAACTTATTATGTCATAACATTGTGAATGCTATACTTTGATTTCTGTCAATGTTTTATCTTAGTTTATTACTGAAAAAATAGAGTCCACTATATTATGTAATCAGGACCTTGAAGCTGTTCACAGCAGCAGAACTCTGCAAAACTGTGCATGCTTGGGCTTTATAGCCTTCTCCTCTCTTATCTCTCTGTACTTCCTTTGGGGATCTGAGCAATTCAACACTTTTATCAATGATTTGGATAAAGGCACATTTGACAAGTTCTTCAAAAGTATAGATGATGCAAAAGATATTAGGGAAAGATAACATGTTGTATGACAGAGACAGATCCAAACAGATCTTGACAAGTTGGAACATTGGGCCAAATCCAAGGAGATGCAATTGAATAAGAAAAAAAATGTGAAGTCTTATGAGTAGATAAAAAAAATTATCTTGGAGCAGCTAGGTGGTGCAGTGAATAGAGCACCAGCCCTGGAGTCAGGAGGACCTGAGTTCAAGACCGGCCTCAGATACTTAACACTTACTAGTTGTGTGACCTTGGGCAAGCCACTTAACCCCAATTGCCCTGCCTTCCCCCTTTATAAAAGACAAAAAATTATCTTGTTAAGAATAAGATAAGGAAAAATGGTCAGGTAGCAATTTATCTGAAGAGTATCAGTACATTTCATTATAAGGTTGCCAGCTTGATAAATATCAACAGCATGATGTGCCAGCCAAAAAACCAAAGCAACAACAGCAAAACACCAAAAAAATCTTTAGACAATCTTAGGCTGCCCTGAGAAGCATAGTAAAGAGAACTTGATAAGAGATAGTTTCATAGCACTCTGTTCTGGTTTCACCTCATATGGAATATTGTGACCAATTAGGGGTACCACATTTTAGGAAAAATAAACATCGATTTGCTAAACATATGAGATCATGCTAAAATAGAAGTAACCCTCCCTCATTAAATACCTTGTGCTACTATCTTTGAACATCATCTATTCACTCACCATATTATAACTTGTATTTCTTTCCAATTTTACCTTATTTGTGAACATACTGTTTTTCCTTTACTTACTTTGACCTTTGTACTTTGTGTCCCTTAAGAATGATTGAGTTAAGGAATTACTGAATGATATCTTTAAACTTTAAAACTATGTGGCCACTTTGGTGAAAGTTATGTTGCCCCTTTATTCATAACTTGTTATATCATAACATTGTGAATGCTGTTCTTTGATTTCTGTCAATGTTAGCTGCTTGGGGGCAAAGACTTTTATCTTTCATGTAGTCTAGCACAGAGCTTTGTGGACAGTAGGTGCTTAATAACTGTTCATTGAATCTAATAAAAAGAGTTATGAGGATGACAAGGCTCATAATTGTAGTAATAAACAATGGCTAACATTTATATTATGTTTACTATGTGCCACACACTATGCTAAGTGCCTTAACATTAATATCTCATTTATTTTCACAACAGCCCTGGAAAGTAGGTGCTAGTCTTCTTCCAATTTTACAGATAAGGAAAATGAGATAGACAAAAGTTAAGTGAATTGCCTCGGGTCACACAGCTAGTAAGTGTCAGGACAGGTTTGGAACTCAGGTTTCTTGACCTCCAGGATTGGGGTTCTATCCACTGTACTACCCATCTGCTGCATAGATTTAGATCTGGAGAAGACCTTAGGCATCATTGTGTCCATCTCTCTCCCCGTTTTATAGAGAAAAAAACTGAAACACAGAGAGACTAACCACCCAAAGTCCCAGGTGATTGAAAAGCTGGAATTTAAATCTAAATCATTTGATTCTAAATCCAGCATTCTTTCTCCTTAATATGAATGTTTGTGACTCTGACAATAAGTAGCCTCACTTTTGTTAAGGAAAGGGACTGCTAAGTAATGACATCTATGGTAGGGAGCAAACAGGAACATTTAGATAAAATGTATTTCAAAAGAAAATCAATATTCCTTCCCATAAATAATACCTGGCATAACAATAACACTTAAGAGTTGGAAAGGGCATCAGTGGTATTCTAGGTCCCA
Organism: Pseudocheirus occidentalis; assembly: GCA_028646575.1. NCBI lineage: Eukaryota > Metazoa > Chordata > Mammalia > Diprotodontia > Pseudocheiridae > Pseudocheirus > Pseudocheirus occidentalis. Next base: position 5,307 of record JAQQSW010003303.1, on the reverse strand, counting down.
ATTGAAAGGAAATCCCACTATTCAACCAAGGTTAGAAACCTCCAAGGCAGGGGCACCCACCACTTCTCAAGGCATCTTATTCTTTTGTGAGACAATATTAATTGTTCTCACATCAAATTTAAATCTGCTTCTTTTCCCCTCTCAACAGTTGCTTCTGGTTTTGCCTTCTGGAGGCAGGTAGAATATTAGTCTGATTCCTCTTCCTCGTGGTAACTCATAGACTACTTGAAGACAGCTATCATACCCCTCTCTCATCCCCGAGTCTTCTCTTCAGATTAAACATCTTCTGCTGCTCCCTCAGATCTTCATATAACACATATTCAAAGTCCTTCCTGGTTACCCTCCTCTGGAAACTCTCTAGCTCATTAATATTCTTCCTAGACTGTGACATCCAGAACTGCACAGGGTTTAATAGGGCATAGGGTTTGCCAACAAATGCCACTACTTTTGCTAAAGGGAAGGGTTTGGGTTTGATATCTTTAGCAGGAAGCAAGGGGGGGCAGTTAAAATGTAGTTTAAACAAACCAAATATTTTTCCTCCCCAGTACAAGCATAACTCAATAGTTTGAGCATTAATTTGTTGGTAGACTATATGGGGTGTTCAGGGAGGATTAGCTCCTCTGGTGTGATAGGTTGCTGCCACCTTTTCAGGGCAGCTCATCCATCTTTGGTGTCCACCTATAATGTCAATGGGAGCTGAAGATCTTCCCACCCATTAATAGGCCTTACATGGAGCCCATTAAGGGAAGTTTGATTAGGAGAAGCTTGTTTTATAGGAAGGCCCATACCTTTTGCTAATTTCTATTTAGGCACTAGGTCATTAGGGTTGTGATGCCCTCTGACTCTGAGAAGTCAATATATATACTCTGAGGTTAGCATTTTACTTTACAATGTGGCTCACCCATTGGAAGAACATTTCTTTGTGTGGTTTGGTTAGATGAAATTCTGGATAGCCATTAAGGAGTCCCCTCCCCTGACTTTGAAAACCCAGATGTTGGTCCTTCTCTCTTTGATAACTCTGTATGTATTGCTGTGGTCAGACAGTTGAATCTGTCTGTTAATCTGTACTAATTTCTCAGACAGTAAGAATCCATGTCTGTTAATCTGTGCTATTTTCTCTGCTTATAATTTCTGTTTGTATTTTCTCTGAAGTTCAGGGTGCTGACTTTTCCCCTGAACTAAGTGAATTATAGATATGTTTAATTAAAGTACAATTGTTGATCCCTTTAAAGTTGCTTCACTTTAGAAAAGTAAATCAAAGAACCTGTGCTAGCAGCCATCCTGGGTATGCCAATGTGGTTGTTGTTACACCATCTTCACCCAACTCTCACCTGTAGCTCCAAGAAACTGTGGCATGTGTAGCAGCCACATACTGGCAAAACTGTCTTAGCAGATGGGCTAAACAAGATTGAGGGTAACTGACAGTGAGTTGGGGGGAATGTCTACCCCAAACATGGAAAGACTTTTCCTGGCAGAATGGGTTGATGGAATAATTTGTCCCAATGACCATGAAGGTGACCAAAGCAGGAGCTGTGGAGCACTTAGAGCTTGGTCAGATATCAAAGATGCCCTGCATCTTGGGCCATTCCCAGTCACCTGATTTTTGTCTTGCCACTGGACTTCGATGACTCTGGAAGAGAAAATGAGGCTGATGACTTTGTATAACTCTGTCTCACTTAAATCTAATTCATAGGTGAGTCAGGACATCATTCTGTGATGTTATTGGTCCTCTTGAAGACAATCAACAACAATTTATTGGTGCAAGTGTTCTGTCTACCAATGTGACTTGTAATGCTTTAGTAGGCCTAGTGTTCAGCAGCTAGTAAGGTTGAAAGTAGCTAACTTTAGGGAGATAGGTCTCTCTGTACTTAGCTGGGTTAACCCTTGGTCCATGAACAGTCTGTTGCTAAAGTGGTCCAGTTTTTCCAACTTGGCATGCCCTGCCCTGGCTTCTGTTTCACAGTCAGAGCCTTTGAGAAGCCAAGGCTCATCTTGATGCCACAATGAGGGTTCAAACATGGACCTTATTAGAAGAATCATGTACAAGCCCTTGCAAAGTAGTAAATTTCTGAAGTCATTGCAAATAATGCTTATCTCTTTTCTAAGTCTGACCCATTTATGGCTGGAGAACTGTCTTGTTTCTACCTATTCCGAGTCATATTTCCTATAGGACTTTGGAGGCTGAATATCTGAGAGTTTGTCTAGGGATGATTTACACAGCTTCCACTTCTTTGCATATCTTCCTCCAGCCTTTCTTTTCTGAAAGTCTTGTTAGCCAGGCATGCCTATAATGTCTTCTTTCAGAAGTTGGTGAATCTCTTGGGTTCAGATTTTCCAACCAGGTATCCACATTAAATCTTGTACCAATACAACATTCCTCCAGAAATGAGGGAGAGGAGAGGCAAACCAGGTTGCTTATGGAGGGGCAAGCTGCTCAGGTCAGACATGGATCAGGTAGATGCTCCTCTGCCAGTCAGAATAGGACAAAGCCTATGAGTAGCCCCTTGACTTGCAGCCTGGGTCAGATGGAAAGACTGTCTTTAAAAAAATTAAACAAATAGTATGTGTGTGTGTGTGTGTGTGTGTGTGTGTGTGTTTCCCAGTAGCTTCAGGGAAGACTCTAGAACTTTGAGCTCAAAGCCACCAGCCTCAAGTTCCTTGGCAGCAGGGATTACAGGCATGTGTCATCATGCCTGGCCAATAGGACTTTCAGAAAATAAAGGTGGAAGAAGGAGATGCAGAGGAGTGGCAGCTCTGTCCCCCATACCTGGAGGTGGATTTGAAAGAAGGGGGAAGTTAAGTTAGTCCCCAGCTACAGATGGATTACATTGTGAGATTGCTCACATCACTCACCATTTATGTGGTTTTGGAGACTCTCCTGTCATAGTACCTAGACCTCCTTCTCATTTACCTTTCTATAAGGACAATTCCTCTTGTGACCCTTGCACTGATATGAAATGAACTGTATTCCAAAGGTTTCGAAAGGAATGGAAAGGAGGCAAATGGAATTGTCTTTCTAATGTGGGTGAACAGGGGGAATAATATTGAAGGAAAAATTATTAATTACACAACAACTATGTCATCTAAACTTGTCCTTGTGTGGATCTCAGAGGTTAACTCTTAAAAGGAAAAAGGATCTCTGATTGAATGTGTTCCAGGTTATGATCCATTCATGCCTTCTCATCTTGTGGAATTCATGTCTATGTCATGAGGCAGCTAAGTGGTACTGTAAGTAGATAGAGTACAGTGCTAGACCTAGAGGTAGGAAGACCTGAATTAAAATTTGACCCTAGACATTTAGTTATGTATCCACATTAAGTTTGGCACCAATACAATATTCCTCCAGGAATGGTGGAAAGGGGGAGATGCTCTAGGTTGCTATGTGACATTGGGCAAGTCACTTGACATCTACCTCAGTTTCCTCAACTGTAAAATGGGAATAATAGTCATCATCTACCTTGCAAGGTTGTTGTGCAAATCAAATGAGATAATCATTGTAAAGCCCTTAGCACAGTGCCTGGCATATAGGAGATGCAATATAAATGCTTATTCTATTCCATTTTCTCCCATTTATTCTCATAAATCCCCTATCAGTTTAGCATTTTGGAGGCCTTCCGTTAAGTATTTTAACTTGTTGTGGGTACCAGTGCAGTATTTGGGTTGTCTGTCCATCTGTTATCGCTTGTTCTTGCTACATAACTTATCAATCTCCTTTTCCAATTATACATTTCCTGGTTGATATACTTCATGCTACTACTTGCCCATGTAATTTGTGACTTCGTATCTGAGCTCACGTGGATTAGGCTCAATGGCTGAATTAGTGATAATTGCTCCTTGGGAAACACAGCCATAGCTAGAGTTGAGACTATATGGGGCTTTGTCTCTGGGCAGGAAATTAAAGGGCTTGATAATGTAACAAATAAACTGCTGGAGAGAAGAAGAAGGCAAGGCAAGCTGATCCATGAATGCAGAGGATGGTTTTTTCACTCAGGTCAGCTATGGTAACAGTGGACATCAGCCTGCTCACCCCTTTCTGCTCTTTCTCCACTCCATGAATATCCAATCCATTTGACCTGTCCACTGTGCATCCCTTTATTTCTTCCAGATGAATAGCAATCTTTACCTTCTTCCCTCTCATCCATTATGTAAGAGGAAGCTTCAAAGTCTTCCCTTGTGGAGTAGGTAAAACAAAGAATTTGAAATCTATGGTTTGGATTAGATGACATCTGAAGTGCCCTTTAATTCTGATCTCTACCCTAAGAGATCTAAAGGAATTAATTCTCCCTAAGCTACTAGAGGAATTAATTCTCTCTCTTCATTCATGTGAATCTGTCTTAATGCTTTCTTGAATCGTTATTCACATCATTAATAGAATAGTTGATTTGAGGACATATTTCATGCTTCTTGCTCCAATTGGTGGTGTTTGCCACTGGAGCCAAGCTTCCTACTTTACAGAGCTTCTGGGATGATCAAAAATGTGGCTTATGTCCATCTGAGGCCCTTATTCTCTGTTGGCTGTTAAGCAGAGTTTTATAAAGCATCAAAACAAATTAAGACTGCAATAACTTAGAGCAACACAATAATCCCTTTCTGGGGGAGGTCCCCTTTATCTAATGGTCAGGCATCGTCAGCCTTTTCTCATTTTTTCACCACTTAGTGAATAGTCTTAACTGCCTTTGTGAATGAACTGCTTCTCCTATGTGTTGACCTCCTTTCTGCTGAGCGCTCATTCCCCTCCTTCTACTTTTGCTGCCATTACCTCTTTTTTTAATATTCATAATAGTATCACTATTTTATTAATTTTTTTAAAAATTTGTTTTCTTGTTTATATCATTCATTTTCATAAGATTTTTGAATTACAAATTTTCAACCCATCTTTCCCCTACCCCAACCCCAAAACAGTGATCCCACTGTAAAGTCCCTCCCCTGGTAGGGCAGGGAGGTTCTCCCTACCCCAGCCCCTGTATATCTTAATTTGTAGTTGCAGGTATTGCAGAGCTTTAAATTCTAGATTCTTTCGATTCCTCCCTTGTCACCTACCACCACTGGAAGGACAAGCAATTCAATATAGGCTGCGTAGGTGTAATTATACAGGACATCTTCATAGTAGACATATTGTAACAGTGATCATATGTCCCTCCTTCCTATACCTCCCCCCCTTGTTCTGTTCTCTACCCTGTCCCTGTCCCTTTCCTGAAGTGTGTGCTTCCAGCATCCCTCCCCCAGACCCTGCCCTCCCCTCCGTCATCCCCCCTCTCATCCCCATTCCCCCTACTCTACTGTGTGGCATGATGCCCAGCTTAGCGT
>JAQQSW010003302.1:0-14727 GCA_028646575.1 Pseudocheirus occidentalis | reverse complement strand
GGAATTCTTTCAGCAGGACCCGGTATGTTGGTATTTTGGGGTTTCAGGCAGCCCTAACCCTCTTTGGGCTCCTCTTCAGTAGAGCTTTCTGAAGTCATATTGGTCTGATCAGTCATAGTCAGAAACACTATACTTTGAACCTACCAGAGTGATGTCGTTTTGGTCCTCTCTAAGCACAAAGGACAGCAAACAACCATAAAGAACTCAAGATAAAATGTAGCTATCAAAAACTGTGTACATGTATGGATAATGAAAGGAGTCAATGTGCTGAAATCTAAACTGAGAAATTGCTTGACGTTTCCAGTACTAGAATTCTGGATCCAACAGAGTACTTCATACTGGTATTCAAGGAGGATCAGTGTGGTGTAGGGTATTTGAATATATGCCAGAAAGTAACTTTTACTAAACGTTTGACTTTGAACAAGAAGCTTAACTCTTTTGTTTCTTAATTTTATTAAGTGTAAGAGGAGGGTTGGACTAGATCCTCTCTAAGATTCATTTTAGTTATAAAACTGTGATCCTAGGAACTGCCCCATATTGCAACCTTTTGATTTCATACTCTTCCCCCCCCTTACACCTTGATAAAATATTCATATATAAATTATAGACTAATATAAAGAAAGAACTACTATTCACATATATTTGCTTCAATTGGGGACATTTATTGACTTTTATGGCAGATATAAACTTTAAAAAATGAGTTCTTAAGGAAGAAAAGTCTCAATGATAGGTACATATGCAATATACAAATATATGCCTAGGAAGTTGCAATTTATTTTCTTTATCATAAATGCTAATTTGGTAAATGTAAGCATTATATTATGTTGAGTAAATTTTTACTTAGATACATCATGCTCCATTTTCAACATTCACTTTTATTTAATCTCCATTTAATTCTTTATGCAAATTTAAAAATTAAAAATGGTGCATCTTAAAAGAAAATAATTAATGCATGAAGAATAGCTCTGCAACTAGAATTCACAGATGCTGATAGGAAGATAGGGAACTTCTTCTTTAATAAATATAGCAATCCCTGAATGGAGAGGAGAAAAATTGCTTTGATATATGTATACAGAATTAATCAGCTTCATAGAATACCTTGAAAAGGTCAAATATAGACATCACAAGAAAGGTTAATGAAATTACTGCTACAATGAATCAATAATATAACATTTATTTTATTATCCAAGTAATACTATTTATATGAGCTTTTTTTCTTCCAGTGGGAGGGTCCAGATCCTTGATTTTATGAGTATAGAAATTTATAGATATGGGAAGAGACTGCTTGATAAATTGGTAATTACTCAGAATTTCATGAAGATGGTCAAGAGGATATTAAAAAGAAAAAGGAGGAAAGAGGAGAACCTTATAGAAATAAAAATTTGACAAAGTTGCTACATACAAATTGACAGCCATAATTTCAAAAAGAAGAGAGACAGAATAGAGGACTAGCAATTCAAAGAGGAAGGTATATCCAAAATGACTTTTTAGAATGATAAAATTAAAATGAATTAAAGTCACCAATGAATTCAAAGCTGCACAAAAATAATTTTTCTTTTTCTGTTTAATTCAAAAGGAAGATAAAAAAGATAGGATAGTGAAGGAGGATAAATTAGATAATGACAGATAAAAATGAGAAGATTTAATTATTTAACTATTATTTTTCTTCTGTTTATTTCTTCTAAAGAGAGTGACCTTTGGAATAGAGAGCATGGAAAGCAGAGGGTCATCACAATTCTAATGATGTTACTATAAAATGTGTTAAGCATAATACAGAAAGAAGAGTAAATAAAGAAAGGGCTAATAATTCATGGGAGATACCAAAAAAAGAAAATCAGAAATAGGGAAGAGAATAAACTTTATACTATATGCCTGGCATTATGATGAGTCTTTTTTTTTTAACAAATATTATGTAATTTGAGTCTCATACCAGTGCTGCAAGATAGATGCTACTATTATCCTATGGAAAACAGTTGAAATGACTTCCCCAGGGTTGTTTGTACAGTAAGTGTATGATTCCATATTAGACTCAGATCTTCCTGACTTCAGTCCCAGTGCTGTACTCATTATACTAACAGCAGTCTCAATATTCCCATGATGTCAGATTTCCAAATAGACAAGATGGGACTAAAAATCAAGGCAGCCTAGAAATGCCATGACCTGGAGAAGAATTTGGCTTTGTAGAACCCACAAGATCCCTTTTATTTATTTTTTTTGACTGGGACATTTTATTCAAAGCAAACAGAAGATAAATTCATATTGTGACATCTAGGAATTGAAGTGGTGATGCAATTTGGTCAGCATTAATATAGACAGAAACAGAAATTATGAAATCATGTGTGGACACAGACGCATACTAGGACATGGAAAAAGTCAATAGGAAGCAGTTTAGGGAGCATCAAAATCTTAGAGATGCCCCTCTACCCAGTCAGTGAGTAATTTTTTTTTTATGTGGAAGACTTTAACTATGCAGATATCTGCTGGGCCTCTTGCTCCCCAAATCCTTATGATGAAGATAATTTAACATAGCCTTTTCCAACAAGGTTATATAACATTTATATCATTAAACATTTTTCAAATATAATAGCTGAAAGAACATCAATGATACTGGAGAATGAGGGATAAGTCACAAGATTAGAAAGGACCAAATACAATTATTTTCAAGAATGTTAAAATGATAAAATCTAAAAACAGAAGTCTGATGAATTTTACCTTTGGCATTGATAAAATGTTAAAGCACACATGGATTGTCACCTTTATAAAAAGTGAAAAGTGATTATTAACAATCAGAGTAGGCCAGGAAGGTAATGATGCTAGCAAGTAACAAATATGTCAAATAATGTATAAAGATTAAAACAAAATCATCACAAGAAAGTCAATTTTCTGAAAAAGAAATAGAAAAAAAATAAAACATGAATAATTAATCAAAAATGCTTTCCAGCATGAAGACTAAGCATTATGGCATAAAATAAATTTCAAAGAAGATAATCATAGGGAAAACATAACAAAATAGCTTCAATAAATGCTCTACACATTTCTATGTTCGTAAGAACCTCACAGAGGACTAGAGCAAAATCTAGCATCATATAAGATGCAATTAAATAAATGAGAAATGATACAGAAAAGGACAAGAAAAATTAAATCTATAGGTTCAAAATCAAAATTCTATTTGAATGAATTAGTAGAAAATATTAATAAAAATGATAACTTCTCTGCTGAGATGTAAAATTGTTGTGCTAGAGAAAAAAATCCGAAGTTGGAAAACAAATAGTACAACTAAACCAGACTTTAGCTTACCTGGGGGAATATCTGAAGATTATACCTGCAAATGTTTAAAATGCTATAGTTTAGAATTTGGAAAGAGAACAGAGAAGTATTTATCTCCAAAGAAAATGTGAATAATTCAAATTCCATTTTTTCAAGAACCCATAACAAAATGGATTTCCCAGAACTATTTAAATTAATGGAAAATAAGAGAACTTATTTTTTAAAATGTTTTATTTCTTATATTAAGAATATAAAATAATTAAAATAATTTAATTAAGAATATTTGAATAAAATGATTTAAATTAACAGAATCCATAGGATTCCAGTAGATATGAATAACATACTGTATTCAACTCCTTTAGATGTGTTGTCATGAAACTCCAAAATTATCCAACAGTTCTAAGCACATCATTTAAAGACAAAGTGGTTTCTAAACTTACATCAGTTTATAAAGTACACAAATTTGTAGATAACTTTTTTAAAACAAAAATAATTAATTAAATGGTTTTAGTTTAGTAAAGGAACTTTGAAACTATAAAGAAATGGAATCATAAGTATCTCTACTGCCACTCTGACAAATAAGATAGTTTTCAAAGCCAGATTAGCTCTATGCCCCCTGAAGGTTTGAAAGACACCTGATGGACTTGGGGATATTATTCTCTAAAGTTACTGATTAAAGCCTACATTCTAATTTGATATACCCAATATAAATCACTTGTGATTATCATCCCAGTTTCATTTGGCCAATTACTATTTAGCTTTTATAAAGGTAGGTTTACTGAGAAAATATTGCGAGAAAGGCAATACAAGTATTTTTCCTCAACACTACATAGTCGCACTCAACCACCTTGGTTCCTGAAAAATGTGATCATAAACTTAATGAGGCTTCTATGAACATTCATCCTACAAATTCACTGCTGAATGCAACAAAGTTGATGGATGAATCACAGTTGCTCCCACTGGGTAGCCTTCCATGTATGCCAGGTCAAACTGTTTATTAGGGACTGTGATTCTCACCATTTCAGGTGGTCATAAAATCTGGTATGGAGTCTTGTTGAAGTGGCTAGCAATTTCCACTTTGTGAAACATGCAAGATCATTTCTTTTTTCACCTAAAAGAAGAAAGAACAAGCTCAAAGAGGTAAAGAACAGAGATCTATGTTCACAGGTCACGTGTTGACTCCAGCTGAGGAAGGCCCAAAGCTTCTCCTCATCAAGTGGTTTAGATCTTGTTTCTCTCACTTAAATGTAGCTGAGGCAAAGAGAAAATGGTTCACTTTGATTGTTTAATTTTTTTTAGTATTCTCCAGTTCCAGTTTAGTAGCCAATCAAAAATTAATAACCTTGTCATGTGGTTAGTTTAATAGTCAGAATACTGTGGATTTTCTGAATTGGGGAGCAGGGCCCTTCCATGCCTTTCCATGCTCCCCAGACTCTTCCATGTGAATGGGCAGCAGACAGCATACCACTGATACTCTGTGGATAAGGATACACTGGTCGGGTTATAAAATGATCTTTTATTTGATATTGTCTTCATTCTAATAGGAATATTTTTTAAATTCTTTCTTTGCAAAAGCCCAACAAGAAAACCTGGTGAAAATTGATTATAAAATATTTGAGATGATAGAATTGCTTTGATCTTTCAGAGAATTCATTTCCAACAGTCTCAAATGCTGTCACCATGTTCCTGTATTTGAGAGAATCCTTAGGTGGAGTTCTAACTTATGGTCCCTGAGATGACAACAATAGACCAATTCAGTCTCTGCTAAAAATGAAAAGTTAAAATTAAGGCTACAACACTTTGCATAATCATTTTATGCAAATTGTACATGTTGATATTGAACACATAGTTTTTGAGGAAGACAGTTCAAAGTGAAGGTAAAATACAAATATTTATTCAAGCATTCTAACAATTTCTTCATTTTTAAAAAAAAAAGTAAAGACCTTCTAACCAAGAATGATAATAATTAGCACTGGTACATGTTCCAGAGCTTAGCTGAATAACTCAATGAATAAGTTGACTATAGCAAATGACACTTATTAACAATCTATATGCTCATATTGGGTAGACTACTGAGGTAGCAATTAGTTCTTCCTCTTTCACCTATGATGTCAATGTCTGCATTTGGCTGACAGTTTCCTCAGCCTCTTATTAGGATCCTCACCTGAATCTTCATTCTTTGGTGAAGTCAGGAATCCTTAGCCTTCTCCTTGATTTGGCACGAGTCCTGTGTGTAATTTTTCAAAAGGATGATTTCAGAAAACTGATCAGTCTATTTTAGGGTGATTGGAAGCGGCAAAAAACAAAGAAAAATAAATTAACCTTTGCCATTGACTGTATGTGGACTGTTTAAAAAAAATCCTTCAGCTTTAGACCACCCATCAATTAAGTGAGAATGAGCCATTAAATAGGTGTTTATCAGAGCAAAACCAGTTAAATGAATGCAGCTGTCTTTGTAGGTCAGAATAAAGTGTTCAGGGTGAGACATAAAAATCACTCAATTTGGCCAACTGAGCCAAGGTTGAAATCAAATAGTGGGCTTCAGCTTTAACATTTATATTTCCCATGACAAATTAAGTTAGTTATTTCTTTCTGTTCTTTATCATTCATTTGGTATAATAGAGACGTGGTTTCTAAGTCAGTCTCCTAATTTCTAGACATAATGAAAGTATATGAAATTTTCCATTTTTTCATTTTTAAAGAAAACTGAACGGTAATTCCCCTGATTGGGAATATGGAGACTTGAGTTGTAATGTCAGCTTCCTGTATGACTTTGGGTAATATATTAACTTGCCTGGGCCTCATTTTTCTTACTTATAAAATGAGTGGGTAGGATTATATACATTCTAAATAACCTTTTATCTCTTAAATTCTGTGACTTAAGGTAATTACAGTTCAAATTATTGGAGATTCTCTAAAAACAACAAAATAAAGCCAAGTCTTAAACCTTTCAAATATCTGAACTTTCTGCATTAAATAGTTATTTAATTATTTTAAATATCTTTGATTTCCCTGGTATTGGTACGCCCTTCACAAACAGACAATAACAACTCATTCCTGGATTAGGAAAGAGTGCACATGTATTCTTATAACTAAAAATATCATCATTATGTGACCGACCTTGTGATGTCTCTCTGATTTGAGCCAGCATGATCTTTAAGTTATGAACATCCAATGTATTTCTGAAGAAACACTTGAGGTCTTTACAGTTTGAAGGGACCTTGATAGGAATTAGTTTTATCATCACAACCTTTGAGAATCAAGAGTCACATCTATTCAATGATGGAATCAATAGAGGAAGATTTGGAGAACAACTTTAGTAGGCACGTTCACTTTACAATTAATATCATGATGAATTCTTTGGTTCTCATAAGAAAAACGTATTTTGTTAATTAATGATAAGATGTCTGTCATCCTGGTTCTAATATATACTTTATGATAATTTATAATAGTATCACACTCAACAGCTGGCATTTTCCTTCATCTGTATGCCATTTGGGGAAGATGGAATCACACTTCAGACTGTTTTCCTATTATCAAATTGGAAATAATAAATGGAGTGTGATTTAATTCATGGAGGGGCTTTAGATCAAATGATCAAATTATAGAAATTCCATCACTGAATGCAAAGAAGAGTAATTCATATTTCAAAAGGAATTCAGTATTTTTACTTTGTTGTAGATCATGTGATTGTGATTATCATATGTACTCTCAAGGTTATATACCTAGCTCAGGCAGACAATTTATTAGAACCTAGGTAGACAGACTCACAACTTGGTGATCTTTCCAAAATATCATACTGCCACTTTTATTTTTTTTCTACTCTAATATTTTTGATTGCAATCTCAATAAAGCTGTCTGCTTTGCAGCTTAACCACTCAGAGGGAATAAGACATTCAAAGCATTACTTGATTTCTTAAATATCCATGTTACCTAAATTTTAGTCCTTTCTTTTCCATTTTCAGAGCTGTTGGGAAAGAGTTGATCAGCCTTTGAAAATGATTATTGTCTGGGCTATTCCACAATCAATAAAAATACTTATTTTCTATAAGTGAAAATATGTCACTATCATGGAGGTTAGTGATCCGTATGATTATAATTATTTTTTTTCTTCAGGTAGTAGATAAGAAGAGAAAGTCAGTAAAACCTGGGTTCTGATCTCATTGCTAACACATAATGATTTTATGACATGCTGAGTTACAGCATCTCAGTGCCACCAAACTAATCTCTAAAACTATAAACAGGATATAGTTGAATTGTTTCACCCAAGGAGTTATAAAGGTAAAGAGAGGAGAATGTGGTCAATGCAGAGGTGATGATGACCTGAGAAAGAACTGGGAGCTGAAGGTATTGAAGATAAGAGGGAGGATGAAGAATAGGATTAGGTGTTATAGAATAGATGAAGAAGTTGAATGACCCCCCGATTGTGATAAGGGGATTTCCTAGTTCATAAACATGGAAGTGGAAGACTTATGGGTGATAGCAAGATTAAAGGTTTAACTATTTGTGTGTCACTGAGGTGGGATGGAGAAGTTGTTTAGTCATTTTTTTTTTTCAGTCATGTCCAACAGTCTGTGACTCCATTTGGGAATTTCTTGGTGAAGATATTGGAGTGGGTTTGCCCCTTTCTTGTCCAGCTAATCTTACAGATGAGAAAGCTGAGGCAAACAGAGTGAAGTAACTTACCCAAAGTCACACAGCTATTAAGTGTTTGAGATCTGCAGGACTCATACTCTAGCTTGAAAGAATCAAAATAAAGAAAAGAAGTTCTTAATGAGATCGTGGCTCTATAAAAGTAAATATAATTTTGGCTTTTGTGAAAAGTGAATGCTATAGGAGGGGTGACAAGCCATTACATGTCATCAGTTCTTTTTCAACATTCATTTGTCAAATTGTTTTCCCATGTAAGGTAGAAAGGCCCACAGAACAATGAAGTGGATGGACTTCTTTTGGATCTCTCTCAGTCCCGCAGAGACTTAGGTCATTATAACATTTGTCCGGTTATGGGAATAAGGAATGCAATGGGAGACAAAGGAGTGAACAGTTTTCTCAGAATTACTCAAATATCTTTAAGGTAAAATGGAGGTTTCCTAGGTAACCTTCCCATCTAACTATTTCCAGGATTTCACTTAGAACGAGTTAGTAGTCTATAATCTTGTTTTTTCTTTTTTTTTTTTTTTTACTTTTACTGCACAATTTGGAAAGTCACATATCATTCTGTCAGATGCTATTCTAGTGTTTGTACTAGAATTCTTAGAAATCTTTGAGCTTTTGAATTGAATCTCAATTGCCCGTCCTCCAAGGACTCCATAGTACTTACAGTCACAGTCATTTCCTGTATTCCACAGCCCCTATAAAAACCTCAGAGTGAACTTAGTGAATGCATTCCAAAATCAGTTCTAAAAATGTCCCCAGCCCAGAAATGACTTGTTTGTCTCATTTCACCTCTCTTCTAGGTAGTCAATTACAAAATCATCAATTTTTTCCTTGTTTAATAATTTCTGAAATGGAAAGGAAAACTAGCATCTTTAAATTTTTTTTAAAGAGTTTGACTTTGTCCTGAATGCTTTTGAGAAACACTATAGTTCCTTATTTCTATGACCCTGTTTTGATTTCCTCCTCCATGTCTTTCCTCTTTTCAGTTCTATTCCAACTTCTTCTTTCCTTGGTTTAATAAAAATTGCTAGTATAACCATAGGGAAAGCTTTATTCAATGCTTACCTTTTCATTTTATCTTGTGTTATCTTAGAATTCTGTAGTGCCTTATAATTAAATTTTCTGTCCTTCTGTCTTGCTTTTTAATATCCATTTTTCAATTCATTTCTTTTTTCCTTAGTTTTTAAATATTTATCCTCACCCATTTAGTGTACAGAGGCACCATGGTATAGTGGCTACAGAGTAGCAAAGGCAGGAAAACCTAGGGTTAAGTATCAATCTGATACATATTGGCCATGTGACTCTTGGAAAATAATTGAATTTTTTTTCAGAACTCTCAGTCAACTCCTTAAGACTATAGGTTGGAGTGATGTTGATGACCCCCATAGGTAGAAGAAGTTTCTTTATCTAGAGAGTTTCCATACCAATGAAATCACAGGTACTTTCCTTATCTCTATCCATTTACCAATAGCATTGACTTTAAACTTTTGTTTCCATGTTAATCTCAGAAACATTTTTTAAAAAGCAAACCACTATAAGATTCATGCCAACACAATTTGGAACTCAAGTTCAACCCCCCAGTGAATTATAAATATAATCAATAATAAAGAGTAAAGTCACAGCTAGGTGGCACAGTGAATAGAGCACTAGCTCTGGAGTCAGGAGGATCTGAGTTCAAATCCAGCCTCAGACATTTAACTCTTACTAGCTGTGTGACCTTGGGCAAGTCACTTAACCCCAATTGCTTTGCCTCACTTTCCAAAGAGAAAAGACAAAAAATAATATTAAAAAGGGAAAAAATGTCACCACATGTACCCTAAAGCGTTATAAACCTCTTCCTTAGACTTTTGCTTCCTGTGGGAGTCCAAAGATGTTTCCATGTAATATCCATTTCTAATTGTTATGTAATATGTAATATCCATTTCTAAGTGTTATCTTGCCATATCTGTTATGGAGACAATACAGTAATGCTAGAAATGCCTCTATGCAGTCCTGTTAAGGTCTAAAGAACCTAAAATCTGGGACCAGTAAAATTCACAAAAACTCACTTTTGCCATTAAGAATTTTTAACAGGTCAGGGACTTAAATGACCGAATGTAAAAAAAAAATCAGACAATGGATATTTTCAGGGGAGTGATGGGGAAGAATAGGATAGTAAGAGATGGATTATCTTGTTGGTTTTGATGCCTTCTCAATGGTTTTCATGTTCCATGTCCTATAGCACATTTTTTTTTCCTGTTTTTTACCATCACCCTGAATATCTAAAGTTCGTAATGTCAGATTATCACACAACTCTATAGTAAATTGAGTTCCTACAGCTTTCTTCATTATGCATACTCAGTTCTGCAATTGCATCATCAAAAGCTGCTTTTATGACCTGCACACATGGTCAGGGGAATTAAGAATTTCATAGTAGAATATGGAAATGTTGAGAGCAAGACCTATGTGGATGGGGTGTATTGGGGTAACTCCTGTCTTTGAAATATCACTAGCAGCTTTATAAACTACCAGACAATTCTTTATACTCTCTTTCCTGTGGCAAATTCAGCTAGATTCCTGTGGTAGGATCCTTTGATTTAATAATAAGAAACCTTAAAATTGCGAGTGTCTGTTGCAGGAATGAGGGGTTTGTCTAGTGCATCCAGAATGTCACAAAAGATTAATTTTAGTTCAGCCTCAAACATTTGCCACTATTCCAAAATAATTGTTTTTCCCTGTTATTTCTGTTCCTTGCTACTAATTATCCTCCAAGATACTCTTCTGTATACAATCACATTTATATATGCAACTAACAGTAGGTTTCTTTCTTCAGCTGCCAACTCCACATCCATTTTCTTCCACTTTTTTCATTTATTATCCATATCAATAAATTATCCATACCCACAAGATAATCCATATCACGGTATTGCTTGGCCTGTTCAATCAGTTTTGTTTGGTACATCAGAAACTCCCAGTTGGTCACAGAAGCAATAGCTCTTTCTCAGTGTCCAGGCAGTCCATAGATTCTTGATAGGTGATTTAATCAATGAGATGGGACCCTTTTTAGTTTTCTAATATTTGATGAATACTTAGGTTGCTGGTCTGCTATAATTTATTTTGCTTTATACTTTCTATACATCTTTTCATTTACCTTTCCAATCTTCTTACCCTTTACTTCTTTTATTATACACCATCATTCAGTGATGCTGGCCCCTTTGCTATTCATCCTACAAATACTCTGACATCCAGACATTAGTATTTTCCCAAACTGTTCCCCATATCTTCATCACCCAGATTCTCTGACTTACTTCATACCTAAAGTCCTACCTTTTTTCAATAAACTTTTCTGAGTCCTTAATCTTTGTGCCTTCAATCTGAGATTATTTGTGACATTTAATCACATATATGGATATTATTATAAATTTATTGTACTCATATAATATATGTGTGTGGTTGTTTGCATGTTGTGTCTTCAATTAGTGGTATCCATAAGGCTTAGCACAGTTCCTACCAAATGATAAGTATTTAACACATTTTTATTGATTTATTGATTGGTTAATAAATGATAGATGACTGACTGACTTTCAGTTCCCTTTAATTTCAATTCATCTGAAATTGTGCTTTTCTATGATTTGTAGTTATTTGATTCATTAAATAATAGTAGTACTTTTAAAAAATAAAGT
Source organism: Pseudocheirus occidentalis (assembly GCA_028646575.1). NCBI lineage: Eukaryota > Metazoa > Chordata > Mammalia > Diprotodontia > Pseudocheiridae > Pseudocheirus > Pseudocheirus occidentalis. The sequence continues at coordinate 3,142 of JAQQSW010003302.1, read as the reverse complement.
GTACTTTTATAGCAGTGAAAGCTTTGGAGGATATAAAATTGCATCAACTCTAGCATGGACTTTTTTTCCTTTATGTGTTTGGTCAGTTCCAGGCAATATTTCTAACTTCACCTTCTTAAGTGCTATTTACACTCTTCATTTAGTACAAAGTGTACTGAGATAGTAGACTCCAAATTTGGTGGTTCATTGCCATCAATAATTAGAATGAGTTGCCATAGAAATGTCACATAATCTATTTCATTTCATATATTTTTGTCCTCCTTCCAGTTTCATTAAAAATGTTTTTTGGATGATCTGACTTAGGTCGGTTTCATGCCAACATCTTAGAAAATTTATTTTCCTCTCAAATGATTTTTGCCGTTTGGAGAGGTGATAATGTTCAAAATTTTCTATCATCAACATCCACAAAGTTTTTTTTAAAAGAGCTTGTACACAAAACCAGTTTTTCTTCTGACTACTCTATTTCTCCAATTGGCAATGAAAGCAACTTTTTCTTCCCTGAAGCTGCTTCTGAGATCTTTTGCCCTCCTTGTGATGAGGGTTTTGCAATAGTTCAATTTATCCATGATATATAATAGAGCTAGAATCTTTACTTTTGCCAGTTCTTCATTACAGGTGATGATGTTGATGCTTTTAGTTGGCATTCTATCCACAACTATCCCAATACTTCTATCCATTTCCAAAAGTTATTTTGATCTATTCAGGAAATACTTGAAAAACCGTAAGATATGTAAAAATAAATGAGGCCAATGCCTTATCCCAGGAATGTTTTTTTTTGTCTGAACTCCATTGAAAAACGAAAAAAGAGATGGTAGTGATGAGAAAAAAAACAAAAGAAGAAGGAGGAGGAAGAAAGGAAAAGGATGAGGAATAGGAAAAGCAGAAGGAAGATAAGGAGGAAGAAGAAAAAGAGGAAAAATATGAGGAGGAGGAAGAGAAAGAAGAGGAGAAGTAGGAGGAAGAAGATAGCAATGAAAAATGCTAATTGTCCAGGAGGCATTCTTACAGAGGTTATAGAAAATAAACTTGGATGCTAATACTTTGATTCAACAGTCATTGTTATTTATTACCCATGTCATTGTCTACACAACATTAATTATACAAATATAATAGCAACACAATGAATATCCCAGGATACTGTCTATCAGACCTTCATTAATCCAGGTGAAAACTCCATGGATGATGATGATAATAATGACGACAACTTCGATGGTGACGGTGGTGGTGATGGTGATACCTCCTCAAGTATTCTAAAGGATTCCTTATTAATACACAAAATTTCAGCTATCAAACTGATGATTCCCAACTGCCAGATCCATGTTTTGGGCCTCTGCTGATTATAATATTATCTTCCATAGATTAAGCTGTGATATATGATTGATATATATTGATATATGGAATACTATTATACTATAAGAAATAAGGAGCAGAATGGTTTCAGAAAAATGTGAGATGACATATGGATTCATACAAAGTGAGCAGAGCCAGGTGAACATTATAGACAATAACAGCAATATTGTAATGATGTGAAAGGCTTTGTTCTTCTGGTCAAGACAATGATGCAGGATAATTCCAAAGGACTCATGATGAAAAAGCTATCACCTCCAGAGAGAAAGAACTGATGGAACTTAAATGCATGTTGAAGCATACATTTTTAGTTTTATTTATTTTTCTTGTTTTATTTATTTTTCTTTGTGTTTTCTTTTGCAAAATGAGTAATATGAAAATATGTTTTGCAAGTCTTTATATGTGTAATTGATATCATATTACTTACCTCCGAAAGGAGGAGGGAAGTGTGAGAGTGAAAGAAGTGTGGGAGAGAATTTGGAATTCAAAAAATAATGAATGTTAAATATTTTTACATGTAATTGGGAAATATTTAATAATAAAAATATTTTTAAAATTATTTGGAAATAGAATATTAGAGTTCTATAGTCTAACTCTGATGTTTTATAGTTAAAGAAACAAATAGCTAAAAGAGTTAAAGTAATAACAAAGGGAAAAATGGCATAACCATGAAATGAGATACAGTTGTTTCTTGGCAATAACTTCAGATGTTAGATTTTTAAAATAGGTAACCTAATTTCCAATATAAAACTCATTCCATTGTACTAAACACATTGACTCTTGGTCAGATAGTTCTCTAATAAAGACTTTTACATTTTCTTTTTCATATGAACTTGCATGATTTTGACATACCAGTCTTGTTGAATAATAACCTTTAAGTTAGAATTTTGTTCTACTGAATTGTATGTGTTTTGTATTCAACAAATAAGGAGAGTACAATTTTCTGTTTTCTAACACCTTCAGTCAGTTGTGTGATTATAAAGATTGTTCAGCTCTGAAATGTTTTCCGTTATTGCCTCACTGTTTTCTTCCCGTTCCTTCAGCAAGGATGACCTCATAAACATTTTTATGATAATGTGTTAAAAATACCTTGACACAAATGTCCTTCATATCTCTCAACTACAGAAACTGATATTAATTTGGAAGCTTTAGCTGTTTGTTCATTCTCATATGTATTTAAAGATATATCAAGTATAAAGATATGAGATGACTTCCAAAAAGTACGTAAAGAGAAACAAAATAATCTTTCTTCTTTAAGATTTTAAAATGTAACAGAGTATATAGAACATACACATCAATATATTTAATACAAAGCACAATGTAATAAAAACCAAAAGTAAAGTGTAGAGAAGGGTCTCTGATTTTAGAGGTGGGGGAAGTCATGACTACATGGTAGAAAGGGTAATGTCTCCATGGAGGAGTTAGATGTGAACTTAACCTTTTTTTTTTTTTACATCTGACACAGTCTTTATTATAACATATTCAACAAATAATCATATATTTTCTATTGAAAAACGGACAGTGAAGGCTAAACTCCTATTTCCCAAGGCAATCTGTTCCACTTTTAGATAACTCTGACAGTTGAGATGTTCTTTTTTCTTAAATTTATTGACTTGTTTATTTCCTTTTAGTTTACAAGATTCTTACAGAATCATGTGAGTTTCAGATTTTTGCCCCACCCTTCTCTCCACCCCACCCATATGGTGGCACACAATCATGTATAGGAACAGCAAACACTTTCACATTGTACAATAGTCTGGTTGTATAGAAGCATTGTAACCAAATGGGAAAAAGG
>JAQQSW010003301.1:0-14727 GCA_028646575.1 Pseudocheirus occidentalis | reverse complement strand
GACAGAGAGGAGGGCAGGGATGCTTGAAGCATAGACTTCAGTAAAGGGACAGGGACAGGGTAGAGAACAGAACAAGGGGGAGAGGGATAGGAAGGAGAGACATATGATCATTGTTACAATACGTCCACTATGAAGATGTCCTGTATAATCACACATCCACAGCCTGTATTGAATTGCTTGTCCTTCCAGTGGGGGTAGGTGACAAGGGAGGAATGGAAAGAGTCTAGAATTTAAAGTTCTGCAATACCTGCAACTAGGAATTAAGATATATAGGGACTGGGAGACCCTCCCTGCCCTACCAGAAAGTAAGACATTAGAGCAGGGGAGGGGCTTTACAGTGGGATCGCTGTTTTGGGGTTGGGGTAGGGGAAAGACAGGGAGAAAATATGTAATTCAAAAATCTCATGAAAATGAATGATGTAAACAAGAAAACAAATAAAAAATATATCATGAGAAAAAATAAATTTTAGATAGTTTGAAATATTGAAAACACTATACATTTTTCCCAAATTAAAAATATGAAGATAAATAAGAAAATTAAGTTTGGATAAAAGAAAGCTCTTTAAAAATAAGGAAAAAATCTAAAAGGAAAATCAATCAATGTTACTGATTGTGTTCTTCCCCAAAACTAGGCACAAATTAAGTCTAAAACATTTGCTTAAGATGGCACATAAAAAATTAGATGACCTTTAAAAGAATGAGTTTAGTTGAAGAGACTATTAATAATTATTATAGTGTATGTCCACCATTACCCAAATATGTGAAGGACTTAGATTAGGCACATGACTTCTAAGGAGGCAATATTTCAATTAAAAGTACAGGATAACAAAGTCAAGTCAAATGAAGTCATGCCATCCAAGATTCCAATGGTGACTTTTTTCACTGAAGCCCATTTGACCATCAATTGGAAAGGAGTCTCAATATACAGACTTCATTAGGTTCTGAGCCCTATTACAGTCACATGGCATGAAGCCTTCTGAAACCAGCCTAGTTCAGAAGTGACAGGAGCCAAGCATGCCCCACAGAGGATCCCTCATTTAGACAAGGTTTATAAATGATTTTCATTGACTATCATTTACAATTAGAACAAATCAAAGCATCCAATGCCCACTTTGTGGGAGAGGTGACCTTTCACCTGAATTCCTGATCTAACAGATGAGGGCTAAATCTATTGTGACAGCACCTAATCACATTTAGAGATGCCTGTGATTGGATGGGACTGGCCTCCCATCAAGCTCAGACAGTCCTGGTAAGCCCATTATTAGATGCAGAGTTGACATTAGAGGTATCCCCTTCTCAGCATTTAGGGGGCCAAGAAATGTATGGCTTTTTTTAGTCATCTATAGTATTTTTCAATGGCTTTAAAAAAAGAAAAGAAAGGCTCAGTGTACACCATTACTCAGTTACAATGAGAACATGTTTCTTACCTACTTTTCCATGTTTATGTGTTTAAAATGCATTAATCCTATCTTCAAAACTCATGTTGGAGATAAAAACCCACTCATCATCAGTCATAAAGTCAGAGCTAATCTTCTTCCAAATGCATACATGATATTTTGCAGTCCAGCTTTGGCTCATAAAAGGTTCATATGGTAGGGTGATATTTAATAATAAAACCCATTTGTGGCTGGGTTTGTTCTAATCTGGTCTAACACATTTCATAGAAATGTTAAAGGGGAAACTACTAGGAAGTCAAGCCTCATAACATGAAGATGATTTACTTTTAAACCCTGAATTATCAATTTACATGAAAAGAAAGAAATGGATGCAGAAAGGCTTTGACCTAATATAACAAACATGAGACTGGAATGAAATTCTGGCATGGATACAAGAGCTTTTTGTTCCGCCTCTAAAAAGGTTGGTATAGGCCCAGAGACCCATCATCCAATTTTGACCAGGCAATGTAGATGCCTAACTCAAGTCAGCAGGTGAGACAGTCTAGCAAGGGGTGAAACAGCATGGTTATACCAAGAATGTTTCTTAATTAAAGCCCAAAGACAAAAGGTAGTACACTCAAATGCTACAAAGAACAATAATTCTATAGCAAAGTTTGATTACCGTACACTTTGATTCAGTGTTATAAGCATGTCTTTTCACTAGCCCATCTTTAATTATAATATTTGAACTTGGAGTCAGAGGTCCTCAACTTCCACTTCAGACATTTGCTAGTTGGGTGATTATGGGCAAGTTTCTTAACATTTCAGAACCTCAGCAACATCATCTGTAAAACAGGGTTAATAAAACTTCCAAAGAGATTAAAAAGGGGCTAATAAAACTTTTAAAGGGTTGTTTTGAAGAACATATTCTGCAAACCTTAATATGCAATGTAAATTTGTTATTAATTAAAAAAATAAAACAGATTAACACTTTCTCTGATCCTTGGCAAACAAACATATTTGCAAAAAGCTCTGGGAAATTTTACCTTGACAGTGAATCGTTGCCCCAAAGAAACAGAAAAGAATCTCATAAGCAAAAACAAAACAAAACCCACTAGAAAATGTTTGTCTTTTTAACTAAAAATTTTTAAGACTATGTTTATGTAGAAACAATAATTTTTATAGAGCTTTGCTAGAATGTTGAGCTTTCTTGGAATAGAAAACATGTAAACATCTTACAAATTTTTCTATATAAAGATGCTATGCTTTCCAAGCAAACAAAATTATTAAGATTGCTATGGTAAAATTCCATTAGAAGTCTATTATTAGCATGAATAGGACACAGAAGCAACATGGCATTAAGTTGATAGCTGGGCTTGGAGTCAGCAAGAATCAGGTTCAGATATCAATCATAGACTGGTTGTGGTCTGCAACAAACAAACTCATAGAATCTTCACATATTATATTGATTCAGACATGCTCTAACCTCAATATATGAAAACTTCTCAGAATAAAAAACAATTCTCAAGCACTTCATCTATAATACAGGTGTCCATCCTAACCCAAACCCTAGGCTTAGGATCAGATCTCATTGAAAATGGACAATTTTACACACTCTGCTGTAATGTTAAGGTAGTTTCATAAGCAAGAATCTAGATAACAGGCTACAGGTCCTTTAGTGAGACATAACGAAAATTCCTCCTTCCTGGCCTAAATTTACACAATTAAGAATAACATTTCAGTATCTTCTTAGAAATACCTAAATTGTAAAACAAGATTTCCTATTTGCTAAGACCATTAAAAATAAACAAATATGCTAAATAACCTCCCTTGGGAGATGGGCTATTTTTAAGTTAAGGCAATCCAGATATTAGGAAAGAATATTCAAGTTACCCTTTTCAAATAGGTCACTGACCTAACTACTTTGGAAACGTAGAACAAATCATTGCTCTTTACTTGATGATTTATTGCCTTTACTTCAGCACAGGAGGAATCAAATTCTTGTTTTGGCATTCCCAGTGCCTTGAATGTAGGGGGCACATCATCAATGAGTGTACAATGGGAGGGGATAGAATTTCTAGTCCCTAGGACAGTGCCTAGCTTATAGACTAGAAATTGAATAGTGCTTTCATTTGTATGAGCAACATCCAAATAAGGGAATGTCCTCAATCCTGCATCTTATAGTCATAGAGACTTGCCCAAAGTATTGACAATTTAAGTGATTTGTCCTAAGTCTGGAACTTGAAGCCACCTCTTCCAAGCTTCAAGACTGACTCTATACATCATGCCATACTACCTTTGCATGGCACATAGTTGATGATTCAGAAATGCTTGTTAATTTATTGATTGGTTAATTGATGACGTGGAGAAGAATGGAATGGATTTCCCAGTATTTGGGATGTATAACAACTTGCTCAGAGATACTTGATGCTTTATGCTGACTCCTAAGGAAGCGAAGAGCACACAGTAATATTCATCATAAAACAAAACTGTGATGTTGAGCGCTATGGAAGTCTAGATGCTGAGGTGGGGGTGGAGGGGATGATTCAGGTGACTACTAGTCATTCAGTGAGCTTCTTATTGAGCTCCTGGGACTCTTGCCTACTCCTTACACAGGCAAAAATCCTGATAAAAAAAAGTAAGTTCTTTGTCTATGCAAAGAACAAAGGACCAGGACCTAATGAGACTCTTATGGACACCTGGCAAGCATCCAACAAAGAAAATACATACATCACAAATGAATTTAAAGAATTCAGAGAGAAATCCTATTTCTTTCCATAAAGTATCTTACTAGTGTAGTGGAAAGTGCAGAAGACTAGGAAGTCAGAAGATCTGGGTTCAAATTCTGCCTCATATTTTCATTGGCTTTATGACCAAGGGTAAACCATTTACTATTTCATAGTCTTGATTGCTTCATCTGCAAAATGAGGAATAACATTTGCTCTATTCCCCTCACATGACTGTTACTGGGAAGGTGTTTTGTATCTCCTAAAGCATTATAAAAATGTGGGTTTATTATAATTTCTGTTATTTAAAAGTTCTTCAAACTGTCTATTGGATGCATTGAACTACATGTCCCATAGACATCTCAAACTTGACAGGTCCAAAAACAGATTATTACCTTTTCCCCCAAACCCTACCTTCTTTCAAACTTCCCTATTACTATTAATGGTAAACCATTCTCCTATTCATCCAGGTTCACATGCTAAGTCATATCCTAGACCCTTTCCTTTCAATCACCCCATATATCCACTCTATTGCCAAGTTTTGCCATTTCTACCTTCTCTACATCATTTTACATGTCCTTTTTTCTCTTCTTCAATAGCCATCACCCCAATGATACTTTCCCTCATCAACTTAGACCTAAACTATTTTAATAACCTTTTAATTGCATGCCCTGCCTTAAGTCTCTCCCTGTTCCAGGATATCCTTCACTCAGCTGACCACATCTTATCCCTACTCAATAAACTCTAATGCTTTCCTGTTACCTCCAAGATTACCCTTCCTACCTTTCCTCTCATATTTACTCTTCTCCATATATTCTATAACCCAGTGACACTGGCCTTCTTACTGATCCTAAAAGATGACACTCAATCTTCCAACTCTGTTCCTTTCCAGAAGCTGCCACCCATACCTGGAGTCCTCCCCCTCTATCTCTTTCTCCTGGCTTTCCTGGCTTCCTTCAAGGCTTAGCTTAAACCTTATCTTGTGCAAAATTGTGATGTGACCTCAGGCAAATTCTTTAATCTCCTGATCCTCCTTAATTCTAATACATTCCTTCTTCTCCAATTCACATTTCTACATAGATGTTTGCATGTTGCACCACCACTAGAAAGAATGAGAGTCCTTCAAGGACAATAATCAGTCTTGTTTTTCCTTTTGCTGTATCTCTAGTTACAGGCATATAATAAATACATAATACACACATAGAGAGACAGAGAATTGATAATAGAAGAAACAACATCCAAACATGCTGCACATAGTATGTTTGGATATCATTTCTTCTATCAGATTGTGAGCTCCTTGAGAACAGGGACTGTTTTTTTTTTTTGTTTGGATTTGTCTTTTGCCTTTCTTTGTATCTCTAGTTTTTGACATAGGACCTGGCCCATAGTAGGCAATTAACAAATGTTCATTAGCTTGACTCGTGTTCCTTTGTTCTTTCTTCTTTCTATACCCAGTTCGAGAATATAGTTTGCCCTCCACCAATCCCACTTGAAAATTCAGATTTCCTTTAACTTGAAGTTCTGTTCCATTAAAATGTGAGCTTCCTGAGGGCATAGACTACTTTTGTCCCTCTTTGTATTTCCAGCTGTCCAAGGGAACAAAAACCCTTTTTTTTTTAATGACAACATTCTTCTGAAGCTATGCAGTTTCAATTATGGAACATTAGAATCTACAAAGAATTATAACACCAAAGAACAAAAGAGAGAATCAAACAGCTATGGATAATCTGTAGCATATTAACAAAGGCTTGTTCACAAGAAACTGTGAAGAAGGTCTCATTCAAAAGGCATGCAGAGTTTAGTAACATCAGGCGTGGATACAAATGGCTTTACAGAATGGCTGTACTAAATCACAACTCCACCAACAATGCATCAATATGCCTACTTTCCAGTAGCCCCTCTGAAATTTGTCCTTATTTCATCTTTTTTGTCAGATTTGCCAAATTGATGGATATAGAGAAGAACCTTAGAGTTGTCTTAACTGGTATTTCTCTAATTATTAGTGATTGGGATTATTTCTTCGCGTGGCTATATATAGCTTGAGTTTCTTTCCTCCAGAAGTATCTGTTCATATCCTTCAACCATTTATCATTTGGGGAATAGTTCTTATTCTCGTAAATTTGCATCATCTCCTTACATCTCAGGAAATGTATGATCAAGATAGGAAAGAGGAAAAAGGAATAAGATTCTACATAGTGCCTACTATGTGCCAGGCATTGTGCTAAGCACTTTACAAATATTTCATTTGATTCTCACAACAACCCTGGGATATAGGTGCTGTCATTACCCCCATTTTACAATTGAGTAAACTGAGGCAAACAAAGGTTAAAACAAAGACAACCAAGAAATGGAAAAAATATTTAGTAAAGAAAAAGAAATCTCACAAAAGGTTTAATTCCTTCATTCTTTAATGAAAGGTTGGGAGTGAAAAGGAGATACAATCTGGCTAGATATAAAATTTATGCATCATTTGGATCCTTCCAAATAAAAAGCAGAATTAGCATTTTAATCAAAAAAAGAAGTAACTAGAGCAAAAATAAACAGAAATACCTCTTTTCCACTATAGACACAGATCATGGACAAAGGGACTGTAGTAGAGAATTTGGCATTACAAAGCCAGGAAGTGTCTGAGACCAATTTGAACTCAGATCTTCCTGAATCTATCCACTGTGCCACCTAGCTACCTAAGAACAAGAGGCAGAGCCATCATGCATTATAAGTGAGAGACTTAGGACTTAATCTAAACAACAAACATTTATTAACTGAACATTAACTAAATGTTTCACTAGCACACAAAGCATGTTTGAACAGAACAAATGCCTACAGGAAGAGCATTTGAGTGGCATGTTGAGTGGTAGTTGAGTGGCATGCTTTTAGTCTTTGTCCTTGTATCCCAGGGGCCTGGCACAGTTCCTGGGCAATGTTGCAGGTGCTTAATAAATGCTTGTTGATTGATCAATTGAGTCCCTGGGGTAGTTTTATGGGAAGACAAGGACAAGGGTGGAACAGGGTAAGAAATTGTCAAAAGATAGCAATTTGTACTCTTGAAGACATGACTTACACAATGAGATCATGGACCTACAGGGATAGAAATGTTCATAGTATCTAAGAAAAATAGCATATTTGCATATTAGAATCTGTTTCGTATAATTCTGTTACTTCTCACTGAACTTTCAAAGCCTAACTTTGAATTTTTTTTTGGAGTGTGTGTCCCATGTTATCCACCGTCCTGGGACATAAAAAATTGTCTGACTGTTAGTTAGCTAGCCTTTATCTAGAATCAGGAGATTCTATCCTAGTCTTAGTATCTAAATCACTTTGCAGGATGTTACAATGGCCCTTAGCAAGCATTTTATAACTACCCGCAGAATGAATAAGTGATAGCATAGAGAGTTTCAGTGCTCAAAATCCAGCTGCAACTTGCCATTAGAGAAATGTGCTCATTCAGTTTCTTTCCCCTTTGACCTCCTCCTACACTTATCGATTACATTATACTCCTGCCACAGTGATGGCACTAGCAACTATTTTTTTTCCTCACTGACAAAATACTTAGAGGAAATAAAGAAGAGTAATACCTACAGATGCTGAAAATTGTTTTTTTTTTAAGTCCCCAAAGACTGAATTAAAATGCTCATTTTAATTTTCCTGAGGTCTAAGCTTCCCTTGGAACCTTGGCTTGATCTTTTATTTAGAAGGGGAAAAAAATGATGCGACTGTCCTCCTTTAGGCATTTAGCCCCAAAGACAACCAAGAAAGAGAGAAATGTTTTTCAAAAGAAAAGAAATCCCCAAAAGAAGAAATCTTGAAAAGGTTTGAATTCCCTCAATCTGCAATGAAAGGTTGGAGTAGGAAGTGAAATGGAAAGAAGACTCAAAATGTTTGTGTTCCTTGGATCCTTCATTTAAAAGGATACAAAATTAAAAAATTTTGTAATCTATAAAAAAATAACTGGAACAACAATAAACAAAAAATATTTCTTTCCCACCAGAATCACAGTTCATGGACAAAGGAATTGCAGCAGAAAATGCATCCAGACTGCAGCCAACTTGACAAAGTGTCTCACAAAAGCCTACTTAGAAAATTCATTTAAATGAGCTCAGCTGGATTCCAATAAAAACAGGGTAATGTAATGACATATGAAAACTTGGAATCATTGATTTAGGAGGATCCAGGAGAGGTCACAGAGTAGACGATCCCCTTAAAGGACAAAGCACCCAGGTGGAAGTCAAATGGAGTAACATGCCACTATCTGATGGCATGAAGTCTAATCAATTTTTACAAGTGTTTAATAATTCTTGCTAACTTAAACTCGAAATTTAACAGCCTCCACACTTTACCAGACAAAACCTCCATGTTTCTAAAAAGTGACCCAAGATGTCACTTTAACCTGTTTCCTATTATTCCATTGTCAGAAGAGAGATAAGCTAGTCATCACCTTCCACTTGAGAGTTCTCCAAACACTAGAAGTCTGTAATTAAATTATTTTTTAAAATTATAAAATTATCTTGGATCTATCTTGTATATACTTGTATATATGCATGCTGTCCTCCTCAAAGAGACCGTAAGCTCCTTGAAGGCAGGGACTCTTGATTTTCTCTTTGTACAGTGTGGTACAATAGAAAGAAAGATCAGTTACTCTGGGGTTGGGGGTCTTGTGTTCAAATCTCATATCTAATGCTTACTACATATGTGACATCTGGCAAGTCACTGAAGATCCCAGTCTGTGAAGCATCCTTTCAATCTCCAGGGCTAGGTCATAGACTCTATGAGCCTACACGGGGTCCGGGCCTGAACACTTGATTTCATTGTATGAGGAAGTCCCAAATGAAGAAACTCCCACTACCAATGGAGGTCAGAAACTTCTTTGTAATTCACATCTTAGAGAACTGCCTATAGCCCTGAGAAGTTAAGTGACTTGCCCAGGATCAGGTAGCCAGGATGTTTCAGAGGCAAGACTTGAGCCCAAGTCTACCTGGCTTTAAGGATAACTCTATGTATGCATTAAACTTTGTTGCTTTTCTATGAGCTGATATAGTGGATACATGTATAATGGGGGACCAGTCAATGAGCCCAGTCCTTAGGAGGACCGTAGGGGCTGAGTACTCTGAACATGCTTAAAAGGACTGGGATCATTGGCTAGTCCCCCATACTTAATATATGCTTGTGGCTCAATTGATGACTCTTGATCCCAATTCCCTCATCCATAAAGTGAGGGGGTTTGATCAGATGATCTCTAAGATTCCCTCCAGCTCTATATCCATGATCTTATGACTGACTTATGGATTAAAATCCCTGTTTAAGCTAAATAATTCTCAATCCTTTGAGCTTTCCTTGTATGACTTTTTTATAACTTTGCTACCTTTTTGATGACTTACCAATGAACCTACCCAACCTTGCTTGGCTCTAGATGTAGTACTCAATTTTTGTGAGTATGAAAAGTTCAAGAAGACTCATGAACCAATCAATCAAAGAGACATTTTCTAAGTGCCTACTATGTGCCAGATACTTATCTGTATAGTTGTTTGCTTATTGATTTTCCTGTTAGACTGTGAGTTCTTCAAGAGCAGGGACTGTCTTTTACCTTTCTTTGCATCTTCTACATTTAGCACAGTGTCTGGCACACAGTAGGAGCTTAATATATGTCTGCTAAGTGACTGTGATAGATGCTAGGATACATAGACAACAAGAAAACAAAAAAGCAATCAGTCTCTCTCCTCAAAAGGCTTCCATTCTTCCAAAGAGGGGAGGGGACATAAACTTTAAAAATATAAATATATCTGTAAAGATTTGAGGAGGTAAAGGGAAAGAACAGTAACAACTTAAGGGAATCAGGAAAGATTCACTGTTCCTCTGGGAAACTCCCACATAATAGTAATTGTACCATTAATATCTGCTCACTGAGATGATAAGACACATGATGACAAAAAGGTACTGCTAATTGAGTAGTGCTTTTAAGTGAAGTTGTATTTTATTACAAAGTTAAGTACATACTATGAAATTAAGTATAAGACACATGGCAGGTGCTTAATAAAAGACTGTGGAATTGAATTATTCATCAGAACAACATCTACACATATTTGAAAAACAGTAACATGTATACATGCAAAAAAACCAATATTTATCCAGCCTACAGATGGTAGGCTTGCTTATTTATTACTAAGTCACACTACAGACATCGTTGGTGGTATATAAAGATCAAAATGACAATGTGTTCTTTGTATATGAATACTCAGTCCCTGTGCCATAATTCTGTGTCCTCACCCCCAGAGGCCACAGGTCAAAGGCTGAGTCACTAGCTAGAGGAATGCTCTGCAGAGGACAGTCAGAAGGAAGTCATGGAGCTGTGACCAATGAAAGCATGCTACAGAGCATGAGGATTCCTTTGAGAGGAAATGGAAGGTTCTTACTGACATGGTCAGTTACATTTGTGGACAATGATGCTCTCTATTCTTTGAAGAGTCAATTGGAAGGCTGAAAGTATCAAGCTAGGAGCCCAGATTAGACTCAGACTGACAGTGCACAAAGGGACAGATCTGAGGAAGAACACAAAGAAATGACTGGATTTGTCTTACAACAGGCTAAGCAAGGGGAAATAAACAAAATGATCATTAATGATGACCTGGGCTACAAGCCTGGAAAAACCTAAGAAACTGTGTTGCCTGTGTTAAACTTCACTTTGCTGATGTACTAGTATATATGTGGAACCATTTTCAACTTTTTTAAGATCATCGATTTCTATATAGAAGGCATTTCAGAGGCCGACTGGCTCAACTCCTTCACATTAGAGAGGAGGAGACTTAGATCCATGGAAGTGACTTACCCAACATCATAGAAGTAATCAACTTGAGAGGTGGGATTTGAATTCATGTCCTCTCACTCTAGAGTCAAAGCTCTTCCCATTGAACCACATTGCCTCCAGTGTGCTGGGACAAAATTCAAGGGCATTGTCGAAGCACAAGATACATTATAACTTTGGCTTCCCCTTGATTGATCGGTCCCATCATTCTGTCATCAAGGACAGTGGATTAGTTTTTACAAAGCCAAGCTAGTAATTACTCAGTGCCCTATTTTCTTCAAGATGTTTACAAATTAATTTATAAATGAGACCTGTTACAAAGGGGGAAGGAGGGAAATTGCTGCGTATTTAATGAACATGCAGAGACTTCATACTGTAGCCTTGGAAAAAAAGACTCCTCTACTCAGGAGAGGCAAGGCTAGGACCAGAAAAGGCTAGGATAGCTTGAAACAAACCAAAGGAAGCAAACATCTCCATAAAGTGAGACAGAGGATGAAATATAAGAGCAAGTGAATTCAGAGCTCATGGTGGAGACTCAGAAATCAAGAAGAGAAAGCCAATCCTATTTCAATGCCTAAAAGGTAGGATAAAAATGCATGAGGAATGGGGGGAGGAGGGTTCATCGAACACTGGTGCTAAGAGAAATGAGGGGTGTTTGAGCCAAGGGATTACTAGAAAATGGAGTGTGGAAGCAAGCCAAAGAACCTTGTGAGTACCTGGAAAAGTTTCCTGGGGAGAGCTACAGGACTCTATACTGAACTTTTTGTCTTTAAATTAGTTGGGAAAATTAGATCAGTGATAATTTCCTAGAGAAAAAATATAAAAAGGAAGAGGGACAGAAGAAGAGAATTTGGATTTACAGAATGCTTTAAGGTTTTCAAAGTACTACACATACATACATACATACATACATGCATGCATACATACATACACATATACATATATATATATAATCTCATCTGCTCTTCACAAAAACTCTATGATGTAGGTGCTCTCTTATTATTCCCATTTTACAGACGAAGACAATGAAGTTAAAAGCTGAGTCTCTTTACCAGCTACACTGACATGTCCGAGGCAGAATTCTAACTATGGGCCTCCTGATTCCAAATTCAACATTCTATCCACTGTACCACCGAGGAGCCTGCTGCTAGATCTTTTAATAAGCCTTTTTGAAATTACAAGCCCCACCACCCACTCTGTTCTCTGAATCCCACCCTACTGTGTTCATGGGCTGCTCTCATTAGGAAAGAAAAACTTTCTGAATTCATCAAGTACAGTGAGTCCATGAAGACATAAAGCCAGGGCAATGACTCGGATTTCTTTCTACCTGTAACAAGCACCACAAAACAAGCCTGGGGCCAGACTCACAGGAAGTGCCCTTTAGTTGGCTTTAAAACAAATTCAGGGATGGTAAATGGGGACAAGGAGACAGAGACCTTGGGTCACTCCCCTGCTAGATGATGATGATGATAAAGAGGAGGAGGAGGAGAAAAAGGAGGACAAGTAGCATTTCTACAGGGATTTTAGGTTTCCAAAGTGTTCCACATTGATTACCTAAACAGATCCTCCCAACAATGCTATGAGGACCATTATGCTCTGTGCTGTACAATTAAGAAAACTGAGAATAAGAGAGGGTAAAGGACTTCCTCAAGGTCACACAGTCTGTTAAATGTCTGAGGCAGAATTCAAATTCAGGTCTTCCAGACTCCACGTACAACTTTCTAGCCACCATACCACCTAGTGGCTACAGAGTGCAAGGACAAATAACCACCTAGACAACAGGAGCAGAGGAAAATGGAGAGAAGGGGTTAGAGGAATTCTGGGCCATCTGGCAACTTCCTCTTTTGGCTTATTCTTCTTGCTAAGCTAATTCTTTTTTTTTTTTCCTGGAACGCAGAAATCATGGGTTACATTAAGCAAGGCCTCGTTCCCAGGAATAAAGTGGGACTAGTGCTTTCCCTTTGGCCAAACCTCATCTCAAGTAGCCCATTCTGCTATAGCCTGGCATACATGTTCCCCAAAAGCATCTCAATATGCAAAAATGCACAACAAAAACCATAGGGCTAACAAGGAAAATTAGATTAGAGGTATGACATTCAAAAACTTTACCACGGACACAAAAAATGAAAAAGCTAGGAATCTAATAAAAATGTCAGCACAGTTTTACACATATTAAATGGTTAAGAAACAAATAAATACTGCAACTAACATTG
Source organism: Pseudocheirus occidentalis (assembly GCA_028646575.1). Lineage (NCBI taxonomy): Eukaryota > Metazoa > Chordata > Mammalia > Diprotodontia > Pseudocheiridae > Pseudocheirus > Pseudocheirus occidentalis. Next base: position 1,616 of record JAQQSW010003301.1, on the reverse strand, counting down.
GTTGAAAATTCAGCAAAAGCTGGTCCAAAGCACCCCTTTCTCCCATGGCCTGAGGTCAGAAGTCGTTCCTTGCTCAATTTGCTCTTGCAGTTCAAGGCTGGACCTGACAACCACCAAAGCCTCTCCTAACCCTAAAATGATATGATGTTGAGTGAAGCAGTTGCCAGCACCCTCTGGTATGGTATCCTGCATTGTGTCCTAGCCACTCTACCCAAGCAACAATTCAGTGTAAAGCTAAAATCAATCATGCCCTTTGAGGAAATTCAGGAGGAGAAAGGTGGTCCTATTAAAGTCTTGACCTTCATGCTCATTGAAGTCCCAACAAATGACTCTTCAAAGGAGAGTCCCAAAATCGTATTTGATTCTTCAAAAACAAAATGGTCTGAAAAGACTTTATTTATTTCTAATTCTTTCAACTATAGAGGAGGGAAGGAAAGTGTACTAGATACCACACTCAGGTAACTGTATTTTCCCCCTATAAGTCTCATGGTAATATCTGCTCTTCACAAATAAGGGTCTCCTTTTGCCCAATGAATGACTTTGCTCATTGAGTCCACTACTGCATCATGCAAAAAGTAAACATAAAGACATTTTCACTGAAGTATGGTTGAAATGAGAAAACATGTTTAATTGAACAAAGCACAGACTTCATTCAAAGAGTCAGAGGGCTTCTCAGGAACATCGTATTTAAAATAGACTCTCAGACAATTTTCTGCTTATCTTGGCACAGAGCACAGCAGGCCTCCTTTAAGGCCAAATGGAGAGAACCTGTACAGACCTAACTTCCATTTTATCTTCTTGACTAAGGGTGATGAAGGAGTGGGAGGAAAAAAAGCCCATCATATCTTCTCTACTGAGCCTTACTTGCTTGTGGAAAGTGGCATGGTGTTTCATCACACTGGCATGATGAGTCAGGCAAAGCAGGTGAAGAACGCCTGGGCTTCTATCTCTCTCTTTTCCTATTTCCAAAATCCATAGCTGGATCTTACATCATGTTAACCAACACATTGACAAGACCTAATAATACCGCTCCATATCAGAAAACTATATGATGGGGACACAGAACAGAGCTGGCGGGAAAACAAAAGGCATGCCAAGGTTTGTCACACACTACCAAGGATGTATTCGAGAAATCCACGATGAATCATCTCAATTACCATCCACGATTCTGACAGGTAGATTTTCCGGCACCCTCCCTGACTGCCTGACACTGATAAGGAATAGCTGTTGGAATGTCTGCTACGTACTTCCCTTCCAACTAGATCTAGAATTGAGGGCATGTTACAGATTGATGACGAGGATGATGAAAGGAGCATATTCTCGCTGACTAAACACTCTATTTTTAACTGTTCATTAATGCTGCCTTTTACTCATTAATTCATTAACAAATGAATACAACTCTATCTGTATTGAGACCCTTCCCTTTTTGTGATTAAGTTCAGGGATGGATTACCCAGTAGGTATAATTGACATGTATTTAGGTATTTCAGATATGAGCACATGACTAGGGATCCCAAGGTTAGGGGAACAGTAACAATCACTACCACCACCATCACCACTCCACCCCCACTACTGCTACCACTATACCCCCACCCCCACCCCAAATACCACTACTA
>JAQQSW010003300.1:0-14727 GCA_028646575.1 Pseudocheirus occidentalis | reverse complement strand
CCACACCCTCCCTTCTATCAGCACTGCCCCTTCTCTTATCTCCTTCCCCTTCTACTTCCCGGTAGGGTAAAGTAGATTTCTACACCTGAGTGTGTATATTACTCCCTCTTTCAGCTAATTGGGATGACAGTAAGGTTCAAATGTTGCCCAACAATCTCCTACCTTCTCCTCTATTGTAAAAGCTTTTTCCCTCCATTTTTACATGAGATAATTTATCCCATTCTATTTCTCCCTTCCCCTTTCTCCCAACGCATGCCTTTTTCTCACCTCTTAGACTTTTTAATACATCATCAAATCACACCTGTGCCTTCTGTGTATACTCCTTCTAACTACCCTAAAAACATGTATCTGGACTTTTGACAAACTTTAGCTGTAATTTACAAAGGCAAGTGTCCTTCAAAGTCCCTTTCTGAGCTGCACATGCCATAAGGTCAAAGGGAACCTCCATGAAGGAGGTTGGCAAACTATTAAAGTCAGAACATTAGCTTGTGAATTCCTGGCTCTTACAGTAAACTGGCTGGTCCTAGACAACTCTCTGGAGCCTAGGAGTCCAGAATTTGGTAAAAGACTCCAGGTTCAGGGGAAACCTAGCCCTGTAGTATGTTCCCCTGTACTCCTCATAATACATCTCCATCTCTTATTGCCTAAGGATCTGGTAAGAAAGACCCCAACAATTGACTCCATTCATTTTCTCCCACCTGATATTCCCTTCCTAGCGATGCTGCCTAGAACTGTTATAAGGAATTTTTGCATTGGGAATAGATACCAAAAACCATTTCCAGGGAAAGTTGTATGAAATACACTTTTGGCAGGGGGAAGAGAAGGTTACCATAGCTGGAAAATTTCAAGCTTCCATGTTCACTAATTATTTCTCCTAACTCCTAACTCATTGCCAAATTATTTTGCTAAAGGACTACAAGTGCTTTCAGCAACCTCTAAATTTGGTGGCCTGGGTCAAAGCCCCAGTTACCCTGCCCTAGTTCTGATCTTGCTTCCTGAACTGCCTCCACAATCCTATATCAACTGTTTTCAAATCATGAACATTTCTCTATAGGTAAATAAGCAGCATCAAACCACTAGCATTTTTCTTGTCTTTTTAAGGCCCTAAAATATCCCAAAACTACACCATAATTTCTCCTCATTCAACCACAAATACAGAAAAATGATGGGGTAGTTAACCTATAAATGAAATAGTTAAAGCAAATCTAAGAACTCTAGGCAGAAATACTGAGGTAGAAAGGACCAAATTAAATAAAGTCAAGAAGATAAATCAAACGGTTTTGAGCCATGCACTGGGGCCACACAATAAAGCTATCCTCAGCACCCATACCATGGAATTTGTCAAGGAAACTAGTTCATCAGGAAGTCCTTCTTTTGCTCTGATCACTACACTCTTTTAGATGGGGTCAATACAGAAGGGCCTTCTACAGAATCATGATACTTAGGGAAATAGTTGGGTAAATACGGCTGAGAATCCAAGAACATTTGTGATCAGCTAATCAGATTACTTTGCAGATGGAGAAAATGCCACATAGCGAGGACAAGAGCTCAGGCATGCAAGGGCCACAGCACCACATTCTTTCCACTCTATCATGACTGCTGATCATTGTCACTCTGATATTCAATATGTGCAGCCTTTTCAAAAATGGATACCCTGCTACAGAGATAAACATGACACATATACAGCAATAAGAGTAATAAATACAATGCCTAAAATGTTCTTCGCTTCCTAACAGCCAGGGCCTATTTAATGAGTGTATCTAACAGATACACACGTTCACTTCTTATTGGCTCATTTGTAAAAAGTCAGGGAGCTGAACTGGGTGACCTTTAATGTCTCTTCCACCTCCAGACCTTTCCATTTATGACCTTGTGCTCTATGATTTAATTACTTGTGACCTTCCCAGAAAATAACAGCTAAAATTTAGTTAGCACTTTAAAGGTTTAAATAACACTTCCCATCCACTGCCTCCTTTGATCTTCAGTGATTCAGAGTAGAGAGCTAGTACATGAAGGGACCTGGATGCAAAGCTTTGCTCTACCACCTACATACACCCTTGGGTGAATCACCTCTCTAGGCCGTGATTTTCTCACCTATACAATGAAGGGATTGGATGAGATGGCCTCTGAGGTCCTTCCTGGCTCTAAATCTATGACCCTCTCACTCTGCTGCTCCTACAGGGATGAAAAAAGCCCCAGGACACGTCATCTCCCATCTGCTCTCAAAGTTTTAGTCAGCTGAGTGCAAACTTCGCATATTCTACCATTGTAATAAAAGCAACTGCTATTTCTTTAAAGTTCCTAATGCACTGGACATATGTCATCTGATCCGATCCTGATGACTATTCTTCTAGAGATACGGTAACTCTAATGATCTACACTTTCCAAATGAAGCAGCCACCTTTCAGAGAGCTTAGTGACTTACCCACAATCTCACAACTCAAAAGTGAGAGATGGGGGCTGGGAACCCATCTCTCTTTGGACCTCAAGGTCAACACTCTATTCCAAAATACAACCTTTTCAATACTATGTTACCATGAGACATCCCAGTCTCAATGCAGAAGACTATACTGCCTAGAGAACTGCAACCATCAGTGAGGATGAATCCTTCCTTCACCTATGACATAAAAATAATGCTCATCTAACAAATATAGTAAAGGGTTTTGGTATAATGGCATATTGATTTCCTAATTCTTATCAAAGCATATCTTATAAAAACCATCCATCCCTGCCATTTGCCTTGCACTGTTCCCTGTGGACTGCTAACTTTCTGAAACCATGCCATGGATGACCTAATTCTATCAGATATGTGACCTACTACATGTGGATACCCATACATAATAGGTAGGTGATACTTCTCAACCCATTGGACCCTACAGCTGCCACTGTCCCAAACCCCCACCCTCTAAACCGCCTGCTTTCTACCTCTTGTTCTGGGATCTAGACCCACATCAGTACTAATCAGTACTTCTACTACTGCTCTGGAAATGGCCTGACAATCACCCCCCTCCCATGGCTTCACTCACTATCCCTGAGGCAACCCAAATCAGAACACTCTTCTTTGACTACCACAGCTCAGCATATCATCTCCCTTTAAGAATCAAAGCTCTTTGAGAGCAGGGAATATTTTGCTTCTGTATTTGTATGCAACTGATACATAGTGAGCACTTTAACATGTTATGAATTCATTCACTCATTCAAACTAAAATCAAGTTACCCATCAATAGTTTTACTTTGGCCATAAGATTTGTTTGCATATTTTGGTAAATAAAAAAGATCACAAGAATGTAGTAAGGCACCATTAAAAAAATAACTTGACTTTTAAGATTCTCCAATTGTCATTAAAAAGCCTCTTTAAAATGTGGATTAGGACTTAAAGTATTAGACAATACAGGTACAACTAAGATGATGAATAAAGAGAACTCTTCCTGGGATACACACAAACACAGGATATCACAGCCAAGAGAATGTTCCTGTTGCCCATACGGGGCAACATTTCTAAGAGTTACCTATTCGGAATGCTTGTGGGGGTGGAGCCAATATGGCAGCATAGAAGCAGGAAAACTCCATGGCTCCCCCCATAACCACCTCAAATACCTATAAAATATGACTCTAAACAAATTTTAGAGCTACAGAACCCACAAAGTGACAGAGAGAAACAAATCTCCCATTGAAGGCAGCCCAGCAGGCTGACAGGAAGGGTTCATAGCAGTATTCTGGGAGCCAAGCCCAGCCCTGCATGAGCCTGTGGTTTTAGCCCCAGGGTGAGCCCAATAAGCCTTGGCTAGAACATTCAGGAGAGTGGATCACCAGCAGTGATGGAGGTTTCCAGAATTATCAACCCATAAATGCCAAAGTAAAAGGTCAGTGGAACTCTGCTGGATCTGGGGGGGGGAATGGAGTGCAGTCAGGCCTCTACCCCCAAAGTGAGGAGTCACAGAAGCAGCGGCCCTACAGCCACCTCCACGTGGCTGCTTCAGAGATCCCAGACTGCAGATTATAGTGGGGCCAAGCGACCATTAAGAGGCTAAGTGCTCTTAACCTGCCTGGATTGGGATCATGGTCTTGGGTGGTTGTCCTGAGGGACATGACCAGTGAGCCAAAGCTGGTGGGGACTGTAGAGATGGCACCCTCCTAATAGCTCTGACAGCTGCAAAAACCCCAAAAATTTGGGACAAAGCTCTCCCCTCTGGAAGCAGAGTTCTACTGTGGCAAAGAGCTCAAAAGTCTTGCCATTAGCTGGCAAGATGAGCAAATAGAGGAAGCAAAGCAACCACAGCCATTCAACTTTAGATACCTTTTGTGGGGCCAAAGAGGATCAAAGCATGGAATGGGAGGAAGACAACTCAGTCAGAACTCCTGCACCAAAAGCTTCCAAGAAAAATATAAACTGGTTACAAGCCATGGAGGAGTTCAAGAAAGATTTTGAAAACCAAATAAGAGAAGTGGAAGAAAAGTTAGGAAATGAAATGAGAAGGATGCAAGGAAATCATGAAAAGAGAATCAAAAATTTTACTGAAGAAAATAACACCTTAAAAATAGATTAACTCAAATAGCAAAAGAGACCCAAAAAGCCAATGAGGAGAAAAAAATACCTTAAAAAGCTGAATTTGGGGGCGGCTAGGTGGCACAGTGAATAGAGCACCGGCCCTGGAGTCAGGAGTACCTGAGTTCAAATCCGGCCTCAGACACTTAACACAAAAACTAGCCATGTGACCTTGGGCAAGTCACTTAACCCCAACTGACCTCCAAAAAGAAAAAAAAAGCCGAATTTGCCTGATGAGAAAAGAATTTCAAAAGCACACTGAAAAGAATAATTCCTTCAGAATTAGATTGGAGCAAATAGAAACAAATGACTATGAGAAATCAAAATACTATTAAACAGAGAAAAATAGAAGGCAATGTGAGATACCTCCTTGAAAAAACCACTGATGTGGAAAATAGCTCCAGGAGAGACAATTTTAAAATTATTGGACTACCTGAAAGCGCTGATTAAAAAAAAGAACTTAGAAAGCATCCTTCAAGAAATTCTCAAGGAAAATTGCCCTGATATTTTAGAACCAGAGGGCAAAATAGAACTTGAAAGAATTCACCAATTATCTCTTGAAAAGGATTCCCAAAAGAAAACTTCTAGGAATGTTATAGCCAGGTTCCAGAGTTCCCATATCAAGGAGAAAATGTTACAAACTGCCAAGAAGAAACAATTTGAATACTGTGGAAACACAATTAGGATAACTCAGGATCTAGAAGTTTTTACGCTGAGGGATTGAAGGGTCTGGAATGATATTCTGCAGATCAAGGGAGCTAGGGTTAAAACCAAGAATCACTTACCCAGCAAATATGAGTATAATGTTCCAGGGGAAAATATGATCATTCAGTGAGGTGGTGGACTTCCAAGTATTCTTGAAGAAAAAACCAGAACTGAACAGAAAATTTAACATTCAAATACCGGAAGCATAAGAAGGTAAACATGGAAAAGAAATCATAAGGAACTTATCAAAGTTGAACTTTTTACATGCCAACATGGAAAAATGATCATTGTAACTTATGAAACTTTTCTCATAATGAGGATAGTTGAAGGGAATATAAATGTACATATGTATGTATACATGCATATTTGTCTATATAGGAAGGTATATATGCATATGAATACATATGTGGGTGTGTGTATATGTCTACAGGTATACATAGACAGAGGACACAGGATCAATTGAATAGGAAGGGATGATATTTAAAAGGTGAAAATGAGAGGTGAGAGAGGAATATAATGAGAGGAGATGGGGAGAGACAGAATGGGGTAAAGTATCTCATATACAAAAGACAAGGGATAACTGTTACAATGGAGGGGAAGAACAGGAAGGCAAAAGGGAATGGGTCAACCTTACTCTCATTGAATTTGGCTTAGGGAGGGAACAACATACACTCTGAATTGAGTATCTTGCACTACAGGAGAGTAGGGGGTAAGAGGATGAGAGGGAGGATGATGAATGGGAGGGCAGGTTGGGGGAGGGTAGTTAGAAGCACAGACTTTTGTAAAGGGACAGGCACAAAGTAGAGAATAGAACAAGTGGGGGATAGGATGGAGGGAAATATAGTTAATCTTTCACAATATATCCACTATGGAAATGTTTTGCATAACTACGCATGTACAGCCTACAATGGTACCTTGACATATGAGTGCAGGATGACATAGGAGATTTCTGAGATACGAGTTGTCACTTGGTGGATTTTCTGCTTTAAATTCTGAGCCAAAATCTGAGGTATGAGCCCCTGGTAGTTGGTGCAGTGAACGCCACAACCCAACATCCACCTAGCATCCCACACTTCACTCATTCAGTCCACGTGTTTACCTCACAAGTGAAGAAAATTAAGTTAAACAAAAGTAAAAAGGATATTGTAGCAGTTAAGTTCAGGGATAAAGTATAGCATTAAGAGTGTAGTGAGTAAATGAACAAAAGTGACCAAAAGAGCATGAAACAAAATTCCTCTAGTCTCCTCTGTCTATCTCCTCCACTCTCCACCTCCACCAATATTTTCTATTAGCTCAAGTCGCCTGATATCCAAGGTAAATCTACACTTTATAAAACCAAATTCTTTCTTTACATTCTCTTTTATTATGTTTTATACAATATTTGTTATTTATAAATACTTTTTCTTATTTAAAAACATGTAACAAAAAATTACTAGAGTGGCATTTTGGGGGCTGGAATGGATTAATGGCATTTCAATTAATTTCAATGGGAAAAATTGATTTGATATACAAGCAAATTGAGTTACAAGCTCAGTAACGGAATGAATTGAACTCATAAGTCAAGGTAGCACTGTATATTGAATTGCTTATCTTCTCAGTAAGAGTGGGAGATGAGGGAGGAAGGGAAAGAATCTGGAATTTAAAGTTTTAAAATCAAATGTTTCTAAAATATTATTATTATTGTTGTTGTTGCTGTTGCTGTTGTTGTTGTTGTTATTTGTACGCAACTGGGAAATAAGATCTACGGGCACTGGGGTATGGAGATCCATCTTGCCATACCAGAAAGTCAGGGGAGGGACAGGGAAGGATGTAGGAGAGAGCAGATTGGGGGAGGATGTATTCAGTGGGACCACCTTTTTGGGGTGGTGGGTAGGGGAAAGACAGGGAGAAAATTTGGAACTCAAAATCTCATGGAAATGAATGTTGTAAACTAAAAATAAACACGAAAGTTATTTTTTTTAAGTAATGCTTGGGTTGCCTATGGGCATATCTCTTTGAAGTGAAAGTGTCTGCAAATTCCCTGGACTATGAGGGCAGGTATGGAGAAGGGGTGAGTAGAACTGCCTCTGCAGAAGGTCAGAAAATTCAAGCTTTATGCTTGGTCCTATGATGCAGCTGAAGTCAAGGCTTAGACAGTGTGCTCTAATCAGGGCCTTTTGGTGATGTGCCTAGTGGATTCACATAAGGACAACTCCCTAAATATCCCCTGGAGTTACACTCAAAAGATTTGTGTCTGAGACCCTGACTGTATCCAAGCCTTTTGCCCCCCAACTTCAGATACTTAAAAAAGACAAGTCTCTTTTTAGATTATCAACCCTGTTGATGGGGTGTTGGGGTGTCTATGTTTGTAACATCCAGTTGCAACTTCAGTTGTAAAGTTACACCTCCTCCAGCCATAAAACCATTAACTCTGCCTCTTCCCTGATCATCACTCTGCTTAGCTGAGATAAACCCTGCCTGCCTGTTACAATAACAAGACATACCATGAATCCTTCACCCAACCATCTATAAGCAATTAGAGAAATGTAAAGCTCCCTTGTTATAGTGGTCAGTTGGACCTATGAATCTTTCAATGTCCTATCAGTAAGCTAACTCCTCTCCAATTAGGCACATCCTGGATCCCCAGTTAGTCTAGCTTCCAATATTCATCTTGTCAAACAGGACATTGATGGGTAACAGACTGGGCACCTCTCAGTCAGAATTGACCACTAGTTGACTTAGGTGACGTTTCAAGGCAAAAATCACACCTCCTGATAGCCCCCCCCCCAGGCTTTTTCCCAGTGAATTATGGGCAATATGCCTGCACAGTAGATATGAAAAGTGCGAATCCCTTTAAGCACTGACCACTCCTTAACTCACCCTAAAACCACCCTTATTCACCTAGTTAGCATAATTGATACCTGATTTATGCAATTATGGCTATATAATCTGTATTTCTTTGTCCTGTATTTTTTGCAGGCTTCCTAAGCCCTCCTGCCCCCTAAATAGTGTAACAATAAATTTTGCAATCATTAAATGGGGTTCATGGTTCTTTCCTGAACTATCCCCTGGTCATTTTTCCTCTCACCCACGTCTCTGCACACACCTGAGGCTGGACCTTGGTTGGACCTGCCACAGTCCTAGATGACCTCCTATGGAAGCTGACAAAATTCAAAATGGAAAGAATGTGACCATCTTATCTCAAAGCCAGCCAAAGAGAAAAAAGCTGTGACCTGCTTGCAGGAGGTTCAATATCTACATGAATGATTCCATTTTCTCCATGCTACATTTTTTTTCCGCAGAAAGACTATTTGCAAAGGTAAGGTTGCCCCTGGCCCTTCTTACACACGTGAAGAATTTGCAAGGGTACACTCAGGCTGTCAGATGAATCTTTTGCCAACCACAGAGATGCCAAATCATAGTGGGCCAAGCCACTGGAGAATATGGCAAGGCCAAAAGGACAAGATCACATACACTTAGAGCTGCATGGAACCTGAGAGGCCATATGTTCCCAAACCCTCACTTTACAAAGAAGGAAAATGAAACCCAGGGAGATTACTTCAAAGAATTATATATTTAGAGATGGAAAGATTATTGAAAAGCATCTGGTTCAACTCCTCCAAGTTTATAGCAGCCCTGGAAATAGCTTCTAAAAGATATTTGGCTAGGGCAGCTCTATTTGAATCACAAAGGATTTCAAATCAAAGTGGGCCATTGGCTATTCCCAGTAAAGAACATAACTGGGGCCCTGGCCCATGGGATCCCCACCTTCAGAATATTTGAATGTTGCTCTGCCTGTTGCTGGCTTACATAGAAGAGTTGTAGAATGGAAAGGTGCTGCCCCCTGAATTGGAGCATGTACAGATATTTAAGTGATGCCACTGCCACCTTGGCCCCAATCCCTTAGGAGGTTTTGTGGCACAGTGGAAAAATCACCATGTTTGGAATATAAGACCACAGTTTCAAGTGCCACTCACTCTTCCACATACTGCCTTGTGGCCTTAGGCGAGTCACTTACCATGTCTAGATCGTCTTCTCCTCCACTGGACAAGATGATATCCACAGCATCTGCTACCTCTATATCTGTGGTCCTAGGAGCCAAGGGTGTGCTGGTAAATGTTTAACAATTAGCTCTCTGGGGGGAAAGACAGAGTAGGTACAGCATGCTTTTAAATTTAATCTGCATTCTTAACATTTTCACTAGTACTTTCTTAAGTCTATATAATCAACAAAACACCCAAGCTCTGATTTATAACATTTGCCCATTTCTGAGGTGTAAATGCTTATGCTGAAAATTTAACAATCAGCTGCTGACATTCAGTTTGAGCTGGCTCTAGCACACTCCCACATGACCATAGTCAAGGTGCTAAGGCGTAGCACCACAGAGTTGGGGAGCTTAGGACTTTTCTCAACCTCTTCCATGCTCAGGTTGAGTTTGTTCAAAGGAGCCCTGTTACCAGATGACTTGTTAATGAAGGGATCGATATATACACTGGCTTGAATTATCCTCTATTTGTTTTACATGTTCATGACTTGGCTTTCCAACTCATCTGCAGACAGGGGTGCATCAGAAACGCCTTCTGGAAGTGCTGGGAATAGAGTCAATGTCCGTTTGATTAGATGTGAAAAACTCCAGGCAAAATACTTTTTTTTAACCAGCCCCTAAATCTATCCCCCATCTCTGGCCAGGATCCTGTCATTCCCAAAGCTTAAGTCCCAGTCAGAAATGCAAATCCTCTTCTCCAAGCCTATCATCTTAACCAGCTATCCACTTACCTAAGCCAAGGGAGAGTGGGATGAAGAGCAGCCACTTGTGGAAACATTCAGAATCGTTTTTCCTAGCCCCCACACTTGAGGCACTTGTTTTACTATGACAAGTGAAAGAACAACTTGGCATTGGCAATGCTGCCCAAGTCTTGTTGAATCACACTTCTCAATATCTCCTGCATCTGTCTACCTCTCTCACTCTCACTGCCACCACCCCTCTTAGGTCCCTCATCACCTTTTGCCAAGACTTAATCCACCAAGCAATGTACTTGCTTCTAGGCTTCCCCTTTCCAATCCACCCCTTGGACAACTGCCAAAAGGAGCTTCCCAAGGAATGTCCGCCTGGCCACCAAGGATCGCTGGGAGCATTGACAAGTCCTCTCCTTTCCCTGAGCCTTAGCGTCTCTATCTGGAGAATAAAGGAGTTGGATTCTAAGCGTTTTGTTCACTTCAGAAGCAGGCTCATGATTCATTCAACAGCTTTTATTAAGCACCTATTTATGTCCTTCCCTTCCCTTCCCTTCCCTTCCCTTCCCTTCCCTTCCCTTCCCTTCGCTTCCCTTCCCTTCCCTTCCCTTCGCTTCCCTTCCCTTCCCTTCCCTTCCTTTCCCTTCCCTTCCCTTGTCGTTGTGACTATGTGGTATTCTGTTTCTATCCATTCCTTCTCCCAGTTTCCATGGATTGACTGTAACAAGATTTCATTATCCTACAATCCAGGTGGGATTCTGCATCCTGTGAGCTGTACAATATCCTCTGTGTTGGCATTAGTGAAAAGCTGTCCATTTTTAGCCTATTCTGGGATAATCCACAGTTCCATATCATTATCAAGCAATTTCAACAGTGCCTTTCATGGCAATGAAAACAAAGACAAACATTCATGCATACTTATTAGTAAGTGATTCAAACAGACTTGCAGCAATAATAGTGGAGTACAGATCTCTAGGGAACAATATATTTAAATACAATATACCAGTTGTCAACCCAAAAGAGCTCAGGAGTTATTGATCCTATGGGCTTCATCATCAAAAGTTTGTAACTTATGACCACGTGCTATAACAGACACTGTAGGAAGAAAGACAAAGTAATGAGAAAACAACAGAATGCCCTTTATACTTTCTTTTAAAAGAAACTTTTTTGGAAAAAAAGAAAAAATCTGTTGATGATAAGTTTACTACACTTTCACTAGGGTCACTGATTACCAGTAATGGATGTGAGATTCTCTTCCCAATGAGACCTTTTGTTGGTTGAAGAGAGAATTACAGTGTACAGACAGAGAGTCTTCCTCTGGATGGTCCCAATAATTGGTTGGCAGCTTCTATTTTGTTGATATACATCCGTTCCATAAAACTAATAAACCTATTATCTGCATACCCTTTTGAGATTTTGCCAGCAACATTTGATTTAAAGCAGTATAATGCAACTTTTTGTTCCTAGGCCCAGGGTACGTGGTTTTTTTTCTTTTTCTTGATATTTTTTTTCTGTCAATGCCTACCGTTTCTAAAAGAAGTAAGGTAACCTATGACTTCATAAAGAAAAATCCAGCTGCAACTATTGTTTACAAAACTGTGATAAATAGCTCTCTGGCTTATTCTTTCCAATCATCCTGGCCTTCTGAAATGAGAATTCATTTAATTACAATATTCAGGGAACTCAAGAGTAGAAAGCCATATTTTTATGTACATATTTTTTTGCTTTTTGGAGGGGGGAAGGCAGGGCAATTGGGGTTAAGTGACTTGCCCAAGGTCCCACAGCTATTAAGTGTGTCAAATGTCTGAGGTCAGATCTGAACTCAGGTCCTCCTGACTCCACGGCCTGTGCTCTATTCACTGCACCACCTAGCTGCCCCATCCTGTGCATATTTTTTTTAAACCAGCACAGAAGTGAAATCATACTTAACAATGCCAAGTCTGATTGCCCTGTGCTCCACACACATTTTATGTGCAAGAGAATCTGCTAACGATGCTCAGGAAATACAATGAAGTTCGAATCACAGTAAAATTTCATTTTAAATGAACTGTTTTCTGAAAGTTGAAAACCATTTCCCTACTTTTCAGTGCCCTTTTAATTTTTTTTAATGTGCCCTATAAAGTATCATTTTTCCTGAAGTTTCTGCTCCTACTCATGTTCAAGAATTTCTATAAACGTCTTATTATATCACATACTTCCCCAAAACAAATTTGCTAAAAATCCAGCCCAGCTAAACTGGGAGGGCAAAGCTAATGGTCACTCACATTGGACTTCCGGTCTCATAAGGCATAGGTCTCGAAACCTCAGTAAGCCACACACTTCCCAGCGCTGCCCAAAGCATATTACAATATAGTTGAGAAATATTTAACAAGGTAAATAAAATTACAAGAAAACTTTTTCCTCATCCATCCATTCTTCAGTATTTTTTAAGTCCAAACAATCTAAAAAAGAAGTCAAGCTCTAATTTGTCACATTTGTCAAATTTGCAAGGTATGAATGCTCACATTGAAAATTTTACAATCAACTCTTAAGAACCGGCAGAGGCTGGCTTCCTCAAACAGGGAGTCACATTTCACATTGGTATAAAGAGGAATTTCCTGACAGAGCAGCACACATGTCTAATAGGTTGCTTGGGGAGGTCCTGAGGTTTCTTCTCACTGGAGCAATGCAAGAAGAAGTTAGACTTCTTTTGGGGGAAAGACAAACACAGACTTCCTACATCAGGCAAGGGACTGGGTTAGAGGACCTCTTTTGTACTCTGATTCTGAGTGAGAATGTACTGGGCACATGGTCGCTGTCCATGGTCCTGAGAGGAATAGCTTACCTAGCCTTAATCACTGAATGAGAGTTCCCTGTCAAACTGAGACCTGGGAGAGACCTTAACTTTTTCCAGTGGGGGCTGCCTGAACTCTCTGCTCACAGACTGCTAGGCGGTCAGACGGCGGGTCTGAAAGAGATTACAGTGACATACACCTCACCAGCACCAGGAACAGAACTCTGTCACCTTGCCCAAATCAGGTCTGGGCCACAGGGCATGACAAAGCACTAGCACATCAGGGCAGAGAAAAGTGCTTGTGGGGGCTCACAGGCCAGAAGAGCAGTGACCACACCTCTTCTTAGACCCTGCCACCTAGGAAGTACCTCAAACCTACAGACCCCCAGAGATAGCTTTAGAAAAAGCAGCACAAAGAAAAGGGCACCCCAGGGAGGGAACCAGCTGCTCCATGCCCCTGAGGGTAGCACGTGAAGCCAGGAGAAGAGCCCTGGAAGGAGAGTGGAAGTAGGAGAGCAATGTTGTTACAAGAGGACAGGAAGTACAATAAAGGACTGGAAGAACAATAGAGGACTGGAAGAACAATAGAAGGCCAGAAGCTCAGTAGAGGGCCAGAAGTGTGATGGAAGACCGGAAGTGCAACAGAGGGTCAGAAGTATAATGGAGGACCAGAAGTGCAATAGAGAAGCAGACTTCAATAGAGGGCCAGAAGTGCAATAGAGGGCCAGAAGTGTATTGGAACAGTCCATCATACTTCCAGTCCTCTATTGCACTTATGGCCTTCTATTGATCTTCTGGTCCTCTATTGTGCTTATGTTCCTATATTGGACTTCCATCCCTCCATCATACTTCTGGTCCTCTGTTGTAATTCTAGCCCTCCATTGTACTTCCAGTCCCCCACTGTACTTCCAGGCTTCCACTGTACTTCTGGGCATCCATTCCACTTCTGGCCCTCCATTGCACTTCCAGCCCTCTATGAGCATCCCGCCCTCTATTGAGCTTTCGCTCCTGTATTGTACTCCCAGTCCTCTGTTGTACTTCAGGACCTCTATTTGTAATAGTAATCAGTTTATCAGATACTTAGCACTTAGTAACTTAGGGCTAAGTAGCACCTAGTAAGTTAGGCTAAGTATAGAAGGTATGAACTCTGTCCATTGTTGAGAAGGTATAAACTCCCCTGTTGACTTGGAAGAAGGCTATTGGCTGAGATAGGAGGCCAGTGTTGTATATAAAGAAGAATTAGAGAGAGAGAGAGAGAGAGAGAGAGAGAGAGAGAGAGAGAGAGAGAGAATTGGAATTGGCTCCTCAGTGAAGGAAGATTCATGGAGACTAAAGTCAGCTGAGAAAGAGAGGGAGAGAGAGAGAGAATTCATCTCCCAGTATTTGGAAGCTGAATGAAACATGAACAGGATGGGACTTTGTCAGAGAAGTGGTGAAGGGTTTGAAGTGTGCTGAACCCTGCGAACTTCAATGTGTGCCGGGGATTGCCCTGAGGACCAGACAAGGACCTGGGAGCTGTTTTCCTCTGAGGACTGGACGAGAACCTGGCAGCTGTCTGCTCCTGAATCCAGGTAATTGTTTGGCAGATTCAGGAGGGAGCTGGGACCAGGGAAGAGGATCCATGGAAACAGAGAGACCTCCCAGAGTCAAAATGAAGAAAAGGCCTCCCCTTGGACCAAACTGAGGAAATCAGGGGGTAGAAAGTGTGTGTGGTTTTCTAAGGACTATATTGGAGACTAAAGTTAATGGTTGCCCCATGAGTGGAAGATCAGTATATTGTGAATTGTTGAATGAATCTTTAAGTGAGAAGTGTTTCTCCCTTAGGGAAACTAGGTGATTCTTTTGTTAATTGATTGATTGAATCTTTAAGTGTTAAGCTGGTTTCCCCCTTAAGGAAACCAGGTGATCCTTTTTTTGTTCCTTGTTCTAAATATTGTGACTTTCTGTAATAAGATATAATATTGAGAATATTATACTGTGAATATTGTAT
>JAQQSW010003299.1:0-14727 GCA_028646575.1 Pseudocheirus occidentalis | reverse complement strand
CTAGCCTGCTTCCTTTTTCTCATGTTGGCCAGTCTATTAATTGCTTGGTTTTTTAGCTCTGTGGAACTCTGCTTCCTGAAGGGGGAAAGCTCTGTCCCAAATCGCTGGGGCCCTCTCAGCTGCTGGCTCACTGAAAGCCCACCCCAGGACCACCACTCAAGACCACGATCCAGATCCAGGCTGCTCAACGCAAGAGCCCTTAGCCTCGATGGGTCGCGTCAGCCCTCCTGCTATCTGCAGGCCGAGGGCTCTGAAGCAGCCCAGTGGAAGTTGCTGCTGTTCCTTTCCTGCTGCTACAGCCGCCTCCTGCTGCTTCCTTGCCATGGGAGCAGTTTGGCCGGACCCGCTCTTCTCCCCAGTTAACAAAATCCACTGACCTTTCTCTTAGCCTTTTTGTCTTCTGGCCTGATAAATGTGGTAACTCTGCCTCCAATGCAGCCGATCTGCTCTCCTACAGCCGTGGTTCCCTGCCCGATGCCCGAGCCAGCTGGGTTTCGGCCGCGGGTCCCAGACTTCTGTGAAGAGCCCCGTCTGCTGCGCTGCCTGTAGCAACAGATGTGCTTTCTGTCTTGTGGAGAGTTTTGGAGCTTGAAAGTCTATTTAGCGTCCCATTTTATGAGTTTTTTAGCGTGTTTGTGTGAGAGCTGTGGTCCTTTGCTGCTTCTACGCCGCCATCTTGGCTCCGCCCCCCTTTCCCCTAGATTTTAAATATAAATTGGGCATATTAGTGAATATTTTTATTCATCTTTCAAAATAGGTACCTGGACACCTTCTGTATTTGTACAACCAAAACAGGTCCAGAATAATCTTTGTCCTAAGCTCTGAGTATAATATTGAACAGTAGAGCCCCTGTATTTATTCTTTGTCCTGATTCATAACTCAGAGTTTCTCAGAAATGAGTAACATGTGAATTGTTGAATTACCTGTTTCTTCAGCTCATCCTGATATACAGGATGTATTTTCATTGTTACAAATTGAACATAACCCACAGGTTGAGAACCGCTGCCTTATAGTGGGTAGACAGATCCCTTGTGGCCAAGAGTTTCAAAGGATGAGTACATTATCCAGGAGATCTTATCCATTTGAGTATTTTAATATATCAATATATTTTGATTTGTAAATAAAAAATTCTATCAGTCATAAAATGGTGATTATTAGGCCACCTTCCTATCATAACCTGTTTTCAGAATTGATGAGAATCAGCCTTTTTTTGACTAATTGAGCACAAATTCTTCTTATGGAAGATGATGTTTTACCAAGGAGCTTTGGTTTAAAGATTCAGTTGGATATTTATTAAGCATCTACTTTCATCCATTCCGCAAACATTTATTAAGAGCTGACAGTGTACAGTTCCAGTCACTAGGGAAAGTACAAAGTCTAAATAAGACAGGTCTCTGCCCATTCAGTAACTTAGAATCTAGCAGGGAAATATGACACATAAATAGCAGTCCAGAAGTTCAAGAGAGGAGCTATGTGCACAGAAGGCTCTGGTCCAGGTGTTGTAGATACAAAGATGAAGTCATATCCAAGACCTATTACCCATACCCACAGTGAACATCTGATAACCTGATAAGGCATGATTACAGTATATTAGAGATTTACATAGTCCTGTGAGACTATGTCATTTCTTGCTGGGAGAATTGAGGGAGATTGCTTAGAGGTGAAGAGTTGATGGATAATGCATTAAGTAGGTAAAAGCAGGGTGGAATAATGCATTCCATATGTTGTAGACTTAGGAAAGGGAAGGACTGATAAGGAAGACTGGCAAGTACTAAGAAATGAAAGGCTGCATTTGGGGCAGATATAGTTAGGTTTGAATACTGGGCTCAGGGAGCTTGGACTTTATTTGGAAGGTAATAGAAAGCCATTTAAGACTTGTTCAGTCAGGGACTGACAGGAATAAACAAAGGTGATTCTAATAGTGATGAGATGGAGGGAAGTGAGGTTATTATAACTGCCTGAGTGAGGGGTACTGAGGTCCTGAAGCAGACTGGGAGGGGAGAGGAGGAGATTGATAAGACAAAGTATTTGAGGGATAAGATTGATGGGACTTGACTACTGATGGGATGTAAGAGGTGATAGAGAGGGAGGAACCAAACATGATAATAAGGTTTTTCCAGGCTGTGTCTGAAAAAGCACCATTAATTTGAGGTACCATCTACAGAAATAAGAGTTCAGAGGAGTATCAGGTTTGAAAGGAGGATGCTGAAGGCATTTTGTAACTATTTTGAGATGCCAGTTGAACATATCCTGTTTTCTTCCAACTTTACTGACAGATTTCTAGCAAAAGTATCGTAATGTAAATATCTGATATACAGGATGTATTTTCATTGCTACAAACTGAACATAACCCATAGGTTGAGAACCGCTGCCTTCGAATGTCGAGGCCTCCTACACAGTGGGTAGACAGATCCCTTGTGGCCAAGAGTTTCAAAGAATGGGTACATTTTCCAGGAGATGTTATCCATTTGAGTATTTTAATATATCAGTATGTAGAGTGTCCTACATATTCAGTATTTTATATACAAATATACATTTTACATATCTTATTGATTATTTAATATATTTGAGTATATTATATAAATGGATATATACACACATCTGAGTTAATCAGGACTTCTTAACATCAAATTTAATACCCTTTATCATTCCTTTTTCTCCTACTGCCCAGTTCAGCAGAGATGTATTAAGTGCTTATTGCACATAAGGCCTTCTTCTAGGGAGCAGGGATTTAGGTAGGCAAAAAGGAAAGACATCATCGCAAAGTAGATAGGGCACTGAACTTTCAGGTAGGAAAACCTGAGTTCAGATCCTACAGCAGGTATTTAATAGCTTTGTGTCAGTGGGTAAGTCACTGAAACCTCTCTCAGTCTGGTTCAATCTTTTGATTGAATTAATGGTCTCTGATGTTCCTTCCAGCTCTAAACAAGTAAGTAAACACAAAGCAATTTAAAAAACATAAGTAGTTCCTCTATAGTATTTTAAGGTTTGCAAGATGTTTTACAAATATGAAATTTTATTTATAAAAAGGAGAAGACAAGGAAACAGGTTAAATACCTCATTGATCAAGTGTTCAGAATGTTAAATTTGAGTCAAAAGACTTGGATTCAAATTCTGGGTTTTGTTTAATAATCATGGGACCTTTTGAGCCTTAGTTTCTTAACCTGCCTTATACCCAAGACACAGGACCCCATAGGAAGGGTAGATGACCCCAACTGTCTTATTCTTTCTCTTCTGTCAACATCTTTGACACTCTATTTTCATGATTCTCTTACCTCTCTAACTACCTCTATCTCTTTTATTGACTCATCTTCTCTGTAAATAATACTAAGGCTCTGACTTTAGCTACCTTATGCTCTTTTCTGACAAGTTCTCTTCCACTCCAGGCTTACTAGATAAAAAGAACTTGATTCTGTAAAGTAAATTAAAATTATTTGCTTATCAGATAAATAGTAGAAGGCTTCAACGTGGGTTTCCTAAGTTGTTTTGTTACCATATGGTCACTCAGAGGTCCTAGAAAGAGAACTCCCTTCTCTCCCTAATTTTCACTAGATTTAAAGACCAAATGTCCTATAAACAAATGCTTATAATGGAAAGTTAAACGGTCTTGTCCTGGATCCCATACTGAGGTCAGGATTGCTAAGTTTTAGCTTTTGCCCTGCCACTGGCTCCATGGTCTTAGACAAGTCAGAAGATGATAACAGTAATAACATACCTAGCATTTGTTTGTATAGTGCTTTAATATGCTTGCAGAGCACTTTATAAATATCTCCTATCCTCACCACAACCTTGGGTCACACAGTTAGTAAAGGTTTGAGACAGGATTGAAAGCCAGGTCTTTCCCATTCCAGGTCCTGTATTCTTATCGACTTTACCACCTCGCTGCCTAGGTCCTGCTAGAGAAGGAAGGGGTCTCAGAGTCCTCTTCATTTTACTGGTGAGGAAACTGAGGCCCAAAGAAAATTAAGTGACTTACCCCAGAGATCATACATCTAAACAAGTCATTTAAGTTCTGTGCCTCACCTCTCATTTGTCAGATAAGTACACCTCAAACATCAGATGATGCCTACCTCAGAGAGTTTCCACTAAATTCAGATAAAGAAACAAATGTGAAAAATGTTTTATTAGCTCTTTTAGGATAGCAGTACCATGTCTTTTTTATCCTTGTATGCTTCTCAGCTCCCAGGTCTGTACCTTGAACAAAATAGGCATTCGGTAAGTGTTAAATGAATGAATGAATTTGTTACCTAACAAACCTGAAAGTGAGAAAGAATGTGGATAGAGCCTGCTTGCCTGTCTGAAAGACCTAGGTCCATACTGCCTGTGATATATATTAGCTGTGTGACCATGAACTGGTCTCTTAATTTTGCAATTCTCCCCCCACCTCCTGGTCTCTTAAGATTAGAAAGCTAACAGTAGAGTTTCCACCCTAGGCCTTCCCCACAGTGATGAAATCACAGGTCAACAGTTGCCCCTCCTACCTACACACACACACACACACACACACACACACACACACACACACACACACAGGAAAGGAGAAACCTGAGAGTAGATCTTTATTCTTTAATGCAGTGTTCAGTTTTTTTGGGGTTTTAGTTTTGCTGTATACTTCAAAGAATTTTATTTAGTTGATTTTAAATAAAAGAGACAGATATGGATAGAAAGATATATCTCTTAGGACTCATCTGATGGTTTTAGCAAAGGTTTAGCAACTAGTGACACATATCATGGGTCTGTAGAAACCAAGAGGAAAGTATTCTGCAATGACAGAAAAGATCCCCCACACACACTCAAAATAGGCATTTAGTAAGTGTTAAACGAGTGAATGAATTTGTTCCTTAACTCAGGTGGGCTGGGTTCAAGTGCTGTCTCTACCACTAATCATATTATTCAGTACAGGAATCAGTATAACCTTACTGACAGAGCTTAACAAAATGTCTATAGCATATAATGATAATAAAAATAATAGCATTTATGTGGTGCTTTAAGGTTTGCAAAGCTTTATAATTATCTCTTGTGATCCTCACAGACAAACCTGGTGCTATTATCCCCATTTTACAGATAAAGAAACAGACAGGTTAAGCACCTTGGTATTAGTGGCTGAGACAGCTCTGTGGTGCAGAGGATAAAGTGCTGACAGTGGAGTCAGGAAGACCTGAGTTCAGATGTGGCCTCAGACACTACCTGTGTGACCCTGGCCAAATCACTTAATCCTATTTGCCTCGATTTCCTCTCCTGTAAAATAAATGTAACAACACCAACTTCACAGCATTGTTGTGAGGATTAAGGGATATATTTGTAGAGTACTTAGCACATGATAGGTTCTCTATAAGTACTAGCTCTTCTTGCCCAGCGGCACACAGCTGAGACAGGGGTAGCCTAGATGATCACTAAGGTCTCATATAAGTCCTTTTCTGAGAGTGTGGTTTTATCATATCCCTAATTATAGGTGTGGACATTTATGTGACCCAAGGATCATTTTCTAAATGGAGGTACATTAATTCCCTACATTTTTTCAGTCGTTTTGAATCCTTCATAGAGACTGTCCTTGGAATATGTTGTAAGAGTTCTATAGGGCACAGGCTGTGTTCAGCACAGTCATGATGATAGCTGAGTTGCAACTTTGTCATGCTGCCTAATCTAGAATACTTACTCCACGCTTTAAGAAGCCTCCAGAACTTGTGTTTTTGTTTCTAATCAAATATTTAAGAATTCATAAACACTCACGACTTTGTCCTATATCAGAATCTATGGGGTTAATCAAAATGATAAATTATATTATTTTTGTGAACCCCATTCTTCAAAGGACAGACCTACAGGTTTGTTGGTTTTCTAATCTGCCAGTCATTCTGGAGTGACAAATGAATTGGATGCATGGCCTACACCATGGCACTTTTCTGTACTGCATAGTTAGCAGCCTTGATGTCATGTGAGCACACAGAAGTGTAATGTGACAGCACTGACCTTGGAGCAGATTAATTTCTGCCATTTGTGAAATCATAGTTCTGCTAATCAAAACGTCAGTCATATAACATAGACATGTAAGACCTTGACATATCTTTGCCCTCCAAAAGTTTCCCTCACAACTCTTCAAATATATGAATAATTTGGATAGCCTAGATATTTTCTTTTCCAGTTATTCTCTCCTTTACAATTTTCCACTTTGTTCAGCCCTGTTGCTTAGTTTTCCTCTTGGATTTTTTACCTTCCCACTAGAAATGTTCCTTTTCTATCACCCTTCCTCAGAAACAAGTGATTATTCTGAGCATTTTTACTGTAATGCTGCTGTTCCTCCAGTCAGGCACATTATTTTCTTCTCCTTCGTATCAGTCTCATGTTTCCTGCTCTCTCATCTTGCTTTTATTTTTCTACCATCTACTCAAACACAGTGATAGAAAGGCTGAACTTCATTCCTTTCCATATCTCCCTGCTTGCAATCATTATCAATAATTCAGATAATCTTCCTGTCACCTAATCTTATATTCTCAGTTTTCATTTTTCCCTTCTTCCAATCACCAAATGTGTTATTAGACTCTCTTCATGCAAACTTTAAGAGTCTTTCTCTTCCTCTCCACCGTTAGTGCAAAGGTTCTTGTCAGTCTTGAAAATTTACCCTGGTTTGATAATTCTATGCCTTTCTTTTGCTCACAATTCCTTTGTTTTGATAATGAATAAGATCTTTTTCTTCCCACTAATTTCCTTTTAAGCTTCTCTTTTACACAGTATTTTTTTTCTTTCTCCTATTATCATCATTTATCCAGCCATTTGACCACCATTTAATTTTATAAAGGAAGACTAGGACAGAATGGCTCTGAGATGGCTCACAGTGGGAGTGCTATCTGTCTCCCCTGCTTCTAGAGGTCATTTCTGTGGTGGTGGCCAAGGGAAAGTGACAGCAGGGCCCACCACACCAAACACTTCTGCAGTGATGAAGTCTGTTAGAGAAGGGAATAAAGAAAAACCACAAGTAGGACTGGAACTAAAATAGGCTGTTAGAATTTCCCCCTTTATTGTTTGGATGTTTCAGGAATTTTTTTTCCATATTTGATCTTCTCATAAACCATTTCTCCCTGCTCTAGTTCCTGAATGTGTCTCTGTCTGCACCAACCCACTTTCCTGTCTTAGTTCAATTTCCTTACTAAAAAACAAAGCATACTGGTCTGGAAGGCCAAGGAGAAGGCTATGTTTTTATACACAGTAAAGCTCTAAGGACATTGCTGTAATCAAGAAATCCCAATAATTTTATTTTGTTTTTCTATTTTCAGGGATGATTCTGTTCAAGAAGATAATATTTGGAAAGGCATCCTCTCTGTTATTTTCTTCTTTCTCATCATCAGTGTGTTAGCTTTTCCCAATGGTAAGTAATAGATTACTTTATTTCATTTCACCTACATATAATTGCATTTCCAGTCATTGAAAACAGTGTGGTCTAGTTGATGGAGTTGAAATGGTGTCTGCAAACTCAGTTTGCCCAATCAGAACAACTCACAACACTGTTTTCATGCCTCAGTTATTCCACTTTAGAAGTGAAAAAAGGACTGAAAAAAGTATAAGGGTAGAAATAGAGTTTGTTCCCAGATATCATTTCCTAGCTACCAAAGACTTAGTGTTGAGAGGTATTGGTGTTTATTTGGCCTACAGATACTGAGTGTGCTTCATTGCTTAAAAGTCAAGGCTTTACTAGATTTTGGTCCCAGCTCTGCTCCTAGCTAGCATTGTGACCCTAGCAGTGTGAAAGTCATTTCTTGTAGGTCTCTGTCCTCATCTATACAATAGGATTGGGATAGAGAACCTTATCCTGGCCCAAGTTAACATTTGAGGAGAGCTTAAAAAAAGATTGGGGAACATCACAAAAAGCCAACATGGAGACCAGGAGGGATAGAGGGAGAAGGAGGAAGAACAGGTGCTATTTCCAACAGCCAAGGTGATTTTTCAAAAGCATACATATGACAATGTCAGCTCTATGCTTAATGTGTGCCAGTGGTTCCTTGTTACTTCCAGAATCATATAAACTCAGAAACTCTCCCTGCCTTCCCTTCCACAGACTCTTCCATCCAGGTACTCTGGCCTTCTTGTAGCTCATTAAATAGCTCCCTGACTTTGCACTGACCATCTACCATTGCCTGGATTCCTACGCTCTGTCACCTTTGCCTTTTCATTTCATTGGCTTCCTTCACAATTCAGCAAAAATATTACCTTCTTATATATGGTCTTTTTGAGTCCTCCTAGCTGCTAGTGCTCTCTCTTTCTGTATTACCTTCCATTACCTTCCATCTACTCTGCATAGTTTTTATGTCAGTATTTCTGTGTTATATCCTGTATTAGAATGTAAGTTCCTTGAGAGCAAGGACTGTTTCTGTCTTTTTTTGCATCTGTAATACAGGCCTTAGCACATTAAAAACCCATCAGGATTGGAAAGCATCTCAGAAACCAGCAGAGGTTAAGTGACTTGCTCAGGGTCACACATCTAGTAAGTATCTAAGGCTTGATTTGAATTCTGGTATTTCTGACTCTAGGCTCAGCATTCTTTCCAGTGCCCCAGATCACCTAACTGCCTCATAAACTTCAGTAAGAAATCTGAAAACTTGGATGGTGGAAAACATTGTATCTTAATTTTCACAATCCTCTAACTGAAATTTAGCAATTTACTTTGACTATGAATGCAGGCCATGAACATTATTCTGAGAAGGAATTTATAAGTTTCACCAAGACTGCTAGAGGGGTCTGGGAAAGTTTTGGGGGTTTGGGTTTTGGGGGGGTTTTTTCCCTCTAAAAAAAAAAGTTAAAAACTCCTGCTGTGCATGAAGGCCTCCAGTGAAAAAACTTATTACTGTGTAGAGGTAGATCATTCCCTTTTTAGATGTGTGGAAGAGTCTTGTTTATAGCAAGCTAAAATCTGCCTCTCTGCAAGGCCTGCCCTGCTCCAAGTTCTACCCATGTAGGACAAAGCTAATCCTTCCACACAAGGTCCTTTAACTTCTGAAAAGCAGGTATCTCCTCTCCTCAGTCTTCTCTTTTCTGTTGACTGATCATCTCCCTCATTCTGGACACTGTGCTTCTATTAATGTAGCCTTAGATTAAATTGAGCTTGAAGGCCATTAAAATTTCACCATATTTTTGTGGGAACTTTCATACCATACCTTCCCCATCCAGTACTTGTGCTTTTGTTTACTGAGCCCAAAGGGAGAACTGTACATTTATCCCTATTAAAGTTTGTCTCGTTAGTTCATTGTTTTATCCTACCAAAATCTTTTTGCATCCCAATAATATCTAATATTTTAGTGAGCCCTCCCAAATTCGTATCAACTACAGATCTGATAAGCACTTACATTGATTGCCTTCATTTAAGACATGAGTTTTCCATAAAGCTGAAAGGTAGCCTTTTAAATTCAGACACTTTCTTCGTTTACTTGTTTGTATTTTTTTAACGTAAATCTTTGTAAAATATACCACTGTATTTTTTTCTACAGAGCACATTGAATATTATTTAATCTTTTCTAGATTGAAGATTAAGGTTCATTCTCTTGATGTGAACTAATAACACTGTACATTGAGATATATATCCTGCAAAGCTTTAAGGTTGAATGAGTCCTAGCTTCAGCCATGGCACTGGAGGCATTTTATTGAAAATGTCAGCCTTGGGTTTAGTCATGTGCTTCTTCTTTTCTCTCTCTCTCTTTCTCTCTCTTTCTCTCTCTCTCTCTCCCTCTTTCTCTCTGTCTCTGTCTCTCTCTCTCACACACACACACACACACACACACACACACATTGTAAACATGTCTTCTGCTTTAAAAGGTTCCAGAAAATGTAATATATGCAATCTCAGGTACACCAGAATTAGATTACTTGGTCTACTGCTCACCTATATTTGATAATAATAGAAATTACTGTTTCTGATTGCCGACCACCACCACAGACCTCTGCCATTCTCTTCTATCTTTCTTCAGTTTGTCTTCTTGAATGTCCCTTCTTTCATTTGTTACCTTCTTAAGCAAGGTTAGCCTTTTGTGACAAACCAGTCAAAGTACTTTATTCCTTCCATTCATCAAATCAGCTGTGCACAGGAGGTTGTGTATAATCTCTTGGCCACAGAAGATTTGTGGTTTAGAGGGATTTTTTTATCTGAATGGTCTGGAAAGGGTGGTTCTATTCTGAAAAGTCATGGTTTTACTATGTATTTTTCAGTGGTCTATCAATTCCCTTTAGGGAACTTTATAGCAAGAATTTAAGTTTTCAGTAACATATGGTTTCCATAAGATACTAGAGAAGACTATTTGGGTAATAAATCCACATGACTTTAAGCAGCTTGTGGTCATTTTTTTGGATTTCTGATGGGTATTTCCTGTGCTCCCCAAGGAAGCCCTCTTATTAGCGCCTCTAATCTTAAAATGAATTTTTAATTTCTATTTAAGCTGCAGAATCTTCCATTTCTCTGTTTTGATTAAAAAAAGATAAAATATATAGTTCAGTGCACTTCTTATACCAACTGAAATAGTACTTTTTAAAAATATAGTTTTAGTTTTCAACATTTGCTTTTATAAGATTTTTGAATTCTAGATTTTTCCCACTCCCTCCTCCTCAGAATGGCATGCAATCTGATATAGGATATATATGATCATATTAAACATATTTCCACATTAGTCATGTTGTGAAAGGAGAATCAGAACAAAAGGGAGAAACCATGAGAAAGAAAAAACAAGAGAAAATAGTATGCTTTGATCTGCATTCAGACTCCATAGTTCTTTCTCTGGATGTGGATAATATTTTCCATCTTTAGCCTTTTGGAATTAGATCAATGCATTGCTTTGAAGAGCTAAGTCTAACAAAGTTGGCCATCACACAATGTTGCTGTTACTTTTTGTATAGTGTTCTCCTGTTTCTACTCACTTCACTCAGCATCAGTTCATGTAAGTCTTTCCAGGCTTTTCTGAAGTCCATCTGCTCACCATTTCTTATGGAACAATAGTATTCCATTACATTCATATACCACGTATACCACAGCTTGTTCAGTCATTCCCCAGTTAATGTGTATCTTCTCAATTTCCAATTTTTTGCCACCACAGAAAGAGCTGCTATGAATATTCTGTACATGTGGGTCCTTTTCTCTTCTTTATGGTCTCTTTGGGATACAGTCCTAGCAGAGGTATTGATGGATCAAAGAGTATGCACGGTTTTATAGCCCTTTGAGCAGAGTTCCAAATTGTTGGGATGGTATTTCTGAGACATCGTTTTAAAAGTATATTGAGGATCACAATAATGTATAATTTTATACAACATAATATTGGAAATGAAAAGAAACTCAGAGATCATCAAACCCAACATTCATTTTAAAAAAAGATAACAAAGCCCATAGGGCCAAAGGGAATAGAGAAATGAGAGACCCCAGACTATGAGAGGTCATTTGGTCCATCCCATCTCCCCCACCCCCCCCATTGTACAAATGAGTTGATTGAAGCTCTGGGATGTGAAGTAGCCCTCCAGGGTTATAAAAATGGTGATTCATTAGCATAACAAGAGCTGACATTTCTTGTGCCTTCAAGTCTGCAAAACACATTCTTTTGGCCTCCTAATAATCCTATTATAGATATTATCTGTATTTGTTATGTAGAGGAAAGACTTGCCTATAGTCCTATAGTTAGTAAGTTTGAGGCAGAGTTTATACACAAGTCTTCCTAGCTTAAAGTATAATGGTATAATGGAAAGGACCCTAGAATGGGAGTCAAGACCTAGCTCTACCACTAATTAGTTGTTATCTTACACAAAGCATTTTGTATCTTTGGGCCTCATTTTAGTTGTCTTTAATATAAGGCTAGACTAGAGGGCCTGTTTAGCTTTAATGTTATATGGGATTTTGATAAATTAGTGAAATGAAGAAGGTGATAGTCATACTATACTGTCACCTGGTCTGACCACATCTGGAGTATTATGTTCATGCCCATAGAAAGGTTGGAGAGTATCCAGAAGAGGGTAATAATAGTGAGGAGACTTTAACTCATGGTTCAGTGAAAAAGAACAGTGTTTTTATAATCGAAGATGCCTGACCTAGATATAAAAGGTTATGTTGTAGACAAATTACAGCAGCAAAGAAGTCACCTCTTAGATCTAGACATAGAATTTATGACTAAAAAAAAGATTGAGTGTCATACAAGATAAAACAGACAATTTTGAGTATAGGAAATTAAAATTTTTTGCACAAAGAAATCTAATATGGTTAAAATAAGAAGGAATATGAATAGCTAGGCTAAACCTTTGCAGCAAGTGTCTGTGATAAAGGTTTCCTTTCCAAATATGTATAAACGTGTGTGTGTGTATATTATATATATAATATTTGAAACTGATTCAAATTTATACGAGTGAGAGCCATTCCACAATAGATAAATTATTAAAAGATATAAAGTTTTCAGAGGAAGTAATCCAAGCAATCAATAACCATATTTTGAAAAATGCTTTAAATCACTAATTATTCAAAAATAAGGGAGAGGATAGTTGAAGGGAAATGTTAATAAAAGAAAAAGTTAAAAGGGAAGCAGTTAATTCAGAAAAACACTTTGAATTAATTTACTATTAGTTTACAACATTGTTCCACAAGTTTTTGAGTTCCAAATTTTCTGCCGCTCCCTATGTAATCCAATATAGGTTCTACATATACTTTCACATTAAACATTAGGTTGTAAAGAAGAATCATAACATCATAACCAATGGAATGAATAACAAAAAAGAAAAGAAAAAAGAGAAAAAGTAGTTAGCTTCAATCTGCATTCAGACTGCAATTCTTTCTCTGGATGTAGATAGCCTTTTCCACCACGAGTCCTTTGGAGTTGACTTATAACTTGACATTAAGAAAAATATTTGTCATAAATTTCTCTAATAACATTCTCATTTTCAATATATGTAATGAATTGATACAAAACTATAAAAGCAAAAGCTGTTCTCCATTTGATAAATGGTCAGAGCATATGAACAAGGAATTTTCAAAGGAAGAATCAGTTATATCAGTCAACAGTTATATGAAAAAAAGCTCCTAATCACTAACAGAGAAATGAAAATCAAAGGGACTCTGCTGTTCGATCAAATTGGCAAAGACCACCAAAAAAGGAAAATGACAAATGTTGAGGGGCTTTGAGAGAACAGATGCACCAATAAATTATTGTTGGAACTTTGAACTGATGCAGTCTTTCTAGAAGGCAATTTGGAATTTTGTGTTAGCCAAGAATTGGAAACTATGGGATGCCCATTAGTTTGTGAATGGCTAAATTGTGAATATGATTCATTGCTAGTGGCACAATTGATAAATGCTGGGCCTGGAATGAGGAAAACTTGAATTCCTATGGTCTTAAGACACTAGCTTTATGACCTATGGCAAGTCACAACCTTTGCCTCAGTTTCCTTAACTGTAAAATGAGAATAATAGCACCTATCTCACAAGATTGTTGTGAAGATCAAATGAAATAATATTTGTAAAAAATACCTAGCACAGTGCTTGGGACATAGCAGGCACTGTATAAATGCTTGTTCACTTCTCCTTCTCTAAGAAGTAACAAAATGGAAAGTTTTAGGAAATCTGTGAAGCCTTATATGAATTAATGTAGAGAAAAGTGAACAACTGCATTGTAAAGACACTTGGAAAGTCTTAACCCTAATCCAGGAAAAGACCAATAAGGGCTCCAGACATTCGATGAAGTTTGCTACTACCCACAACTTAACAGAGGGGGGGAAAACTGAAGATACAAAATAAGACATATTTTTAGACATGAGAACTCATTTCTCATGAGAATTCGTTTTGCTTGACTAAATATTTGTTACAAGGGTTTTGTTTTTCTTATAGCAAAGAGAGATAAGAGGAAAAGGAGGGAGAGGATTCACTCCCAGCTTCAGCCAAAAAAAAAAAAAATCAATTAAGAACAGAAGAAATTACAGGCAAGCAGGACAACTTTGAAAAGTTACACGTTGAATTAATAGATCCTTTTTGAAAAAACTATTTAAGAGAGATTTGTAGTCTGATGTAAAGTCTAATTCTGTTCTCAGTGTCTCTGGAAATTTTCATTTCACTTGGTGCTCATTAAATTCAGAATGAAAAGGGAAAGATTTCTGACAGGCGTCTACTATTAATACCCATTTAAGGGAAGTCAAAATATATAGTAGTCAATATTTGGCATGCTCGTGGAAAAGACTTATTTGTATATTCTGTTAAATCAGAATTTCACCAAATCTAATTTCTATCAGATACTGTGTTATGGCTAATAATACTTAGGTATAAATAACCTTTCCTGGGACTATTTTCAGTCCCCAAAAATAGTTAGCTCAGATGAATCTACAGCATCTGTAATATAGAGAGACAAGATATTTTTAAAGGGCTTCTTACGTTCAGGACCCTGTTTCGAAGGGACACTCTGCCATTTACTCTTGTATTTTGGGGTTTTTTTGGAGGGCAGTTGGGGTTAAGTGACTTGCCCAAGGTCACACGGCTAGTTTTTTGTGTTAAGTATCTGAGGCCGGATTTGAACTCAGGTACTCCTGACTCCAGGGCCGGTGCTCTCTTCACTGCGCCACCTAGCCGACCCTCTGCCATTTACTCTTTTTTTTTTTCTTTTTTTTAATTCTTTAATTTAGTTTTTTATTTGTTTTCTTGTTTACATTATTCATTTTCATTACATTTTTTGAATTACACATTTTCTCCCCATCTTGCTCCTGCCCCAACCCCATAACAGCAATCCCACTGTAAAG
>JAQQSW010003298.1:0-14727 GCA_028646575.1 Pseudocheirus occidentalis | reverse complement strand
GCCTCCAGGGCAGCTGATCTGCTCTCCTATAGCCGCGATTACCCGCCCGATGCCCCAGGGCCTGAGCTGGCTGGGGTTTCTTTTGGGGGTCCCAGACTGCTGCGAAGAGCCCGCCTGCTGTGCTGCCTGTAGTGCTTTCTGTCCTGTGGAGAGTTTTGGAGCTTGAAAATCTGTTTAGCATCCCATTTTATGAGTTTTTTAGCGTGTTTGTGTGGGAGCTGTGGTGCTTTGCTGCTTCTACGCCGCCATCTTGGCTCCGCCCCCCAAGGGAAGGCTTTTTCTTCATCTTGACTCTGGGTGGGCTCCCTGATTCCCTGGATCTCCTTTCCATGGTCCCAGCTCCCTCCTGAATCCAAAAACAGTCACCTGGAATCAGAAGCAGACTGCTCCCAGGTCCTCATCCAGTTTTCAAAGGTAGATAGCTCCCAAGTCCTTGTCCAGTTCTCCAGGCAATCCCTGGTACACACCAAAGTTCACAGGGTCCAGCACATCTCAGACCCTTCACCACTTCTGTTGCCGGGAACTCAAGGATCAGCCAGGCCAGGAACCAACAAAGGCTTATCCCAGTCATGCTTCTTCAGTCTTCCAGTAGTTCAGCTGGCCCTAGGACCCAGGAGAATCTTGGCCTCCCAGGAGGCTTTCCAGGCAAGCCCTCTCAGCCTTCCAGGCAGCCTTCACCAGATTCTGGTCTCAGGAAAACTCCATCTCAGTTCTTAGTCAGTTTCCAGATGCTTGGAGAGAAACTCTCTCTGTCTCTCTCTGTCTCTCTCTGTCTCTCTGTCTCTGTCTCTGTCTCTGTCTCTGTCTCTCTGTCTCTGTCTCTGTCTCTGTCTCTCTTTCTCTCTCTCTCTCTCTCTCTCTCTCTCTCTCTCTCTCAAACTCCAACTCACTTCTTCAGTCTAGCAGCCCAGCTCCCAGATGCTGGGACAATCCTGCTTCCTCCAACAGGAGCCATCAGGAGGAACATCCCAATTCTGTCTCTTTGTCTCTAGAACTTTTTTATATACACACAAGCCTCCTGTCTCAGCCAATCCCCTTCTTCCTGTTAATAGGAGAGTTCACACCTTCTCAACAGGGGATGGAGTTCACACCTTCCATGCTGAGCTCACACCTTTCATGCTTAGCCTTAAGTTACTAAGGGCTAAATATCTGCTAAACTAATTGCTGTTGCATCTATATCTACAAATGCACATATAAATATGTTTTACATTATGTGATATAGGTACCCACTCATTCTTTTTGTCATTGTGTCTGAAGACTGGCTATCTAAAACGTTTTAGCATAATGAGTGAGTATGAAAAAGTTGTCAGTATTCGTATCATTTAACAGAAATCTTAATGTTTCATTTATATATTTATTTATCTAGACTGATTCAATAATTCATTAGGGATGACTGTTTTGTTGTTGTTATGAGGAGAGAAAGAAGGGAAAGAGACAGCAAGAGAGACAGAGACAGAGAGAGACAGAGATGGCAATACAGCAACAGAGTGAGTGCTAGATGGATACAGAGAGAGAAGGAGAGGGAGAAGAATTACCTCTGAGTGAAAAACTTTATTAATAGCTATTTAGTGAATTTAATTCTTCCTGGAATGTTTCCGCCAATTACTTTTTGACTTGCTGACTTATACGGTATTTCATATTAGCTATATTCTCAATAAATGTGTGTGTTCATGCATGCACACATGCACACACACACCAGCAGTTACATTAATTGGCAAAGCACTTGGGGAAATTCAATCTGACCTGACCTATGCCTATTCTGTACAGAATAATGAAAAAAATAAAAGTAAAGTTATCAATATTATTAATAAAGGATAAAAGAGATTTTAAGGAGATTCATAACTGAGCCAAATGATGCATTCATCAAATATTGGATAGTATTAATTGCCACCAAGGATCATGAGTTATTTATGTTGGAGAAGTCTTGGGAGAAAGAAGTCTCAACAGCTTCCATTCAATATAATAAACAGTCCTAAAATGACTGATTAAGCAAATGCTGACTCAGAACTACAGCTGTTCACATGGAACTGGATCAAGCTAGTTCTACAATTTTGAATTTTTAAATCCATAGAGGTCCATTTGAAGTGCTTAACAAGGAACATAATAGTAGCTGTGTTTTTTGAAACTTTACATGTAACACATAACAACTAAAATGAGAAACTATTAAACAAAAGTAAAGAAAAATCTAATGGGAAAAAAAGAACAAGTACTGAAAATATTTACTTTTACTCTTCTAGGTAAATAATGGAAAGAAAAGGGTTAATTTAACTATAGAGTGTTTGGGACAATGGTGGCAACAAGGAGTGCATATGATTCAAAGATCAAGAAAATCTTATAGATTGTTTCTATAACACATGAGAATGTCATTTTATTTTTCAGTCACATACACATAAATTAGCAAGTCCTAATTCTCCACAGTCAAGTTAAAGAAATCGTAGATTACCCTTCATGACCCTTTCTGGCTTCCAGTGTAGGGTATAAATATTTTCATCTCATATTCATATATACTCTGTTTCCTTGATAAATAATGCATCACCAAATGGCCAGCTTGTTGCTGATGAGGCTCTCTATATATAGGCTTATAAAGTAAATATAGCCTATCGCTTCTAGAAGTGTCAAACATGCAGCCTGTGGACCATGTGATTCACAACAATACCTAGTGTGGCCTTTACCAGATTAAAATGTAATTGGGAAGCATTTAACACAATTAATAAAAATAAAATAAAAATATATCATGTTTTATGTATGCTTTTCTAAGTCAATATGTGGTCAGATATCCTTAAGTATGGTTTAGTGGTCCCTGCTTCTATTTCACTTTGACACCTTTGACTTGAACTGTGTTTTTGGTAAGGTAGATATTGCCAGAGCTTGTAGCACCCTTATATAGTATTTAAAAGTCTGTGATCCCTTCTTGACCATAATGGGATCTCAAAATAGAGCTTTGTGGAGGAGAAAAGACAATGAACTGGATATTCTTTGGGAAATTGCTATGTTCTATTATTGTTCCTGAGGTTTTCCTTGGAATGAAGGCCAATCTTATTTTCTCCTTGTGTTGCTGCACTTTTATTAAACATGAAAAACACAGTATACAAAGAATTAATGTTGTGAGACTTCCAGCAGCAAAGCAGATGGAAAGGTCCCATAGTCCTTAGGGTGGAGTAGCAAAGCACTAGGAAATATCTCTTTCTAATGTCACTTCTACAGATGAAATCACATCAGTTCTTGATGTTGAAACACTTGAGAGTGCCAAGAACTCTAGTGGCAAAAATAATTACAAAACCTAAACAATTTTCTGACTTCAGTACCTGTGGCTGCACACCCACAGAAAGAATAGCCAGGACAGATCTCCATGGTGGGGTCAGGGGAAGGTGGATGGAGTGATTATCCAGTAGTAGCTACAGAGGCTGGATTGAAAATAGAAATGCCATTTCTGGATTGCAAACGTTTCCTGATTTGGTGTCCCATGGTTTCTATCAATTGGAAAGGATAATAGAATTGATTGGATATAATATTCAGTTTGACTATATCTCTGAATCATAAAAGCTCAGCATTGTAGGGGACCTCAGAGCCTTTATAGCCTAGTCAGTTCTTGAAAAAAAAATCTTTTTCTTTATAATAAAACTGAAAAGTGATCTTCTGTTCTCTGCTTCAAGATCCCCAGTGAGACTGAGTCTATTACTTTCCAAAGTAACTATTCAACTTTGGGATATTTCCAATCAAGTAATGTTTTTTTCTTTTGTATCAAGTCCACATTCTCTTACTTGAGCCTCCATAACAACATCTGAAGTAACTAATTACTATAAGTAGCATCATTCTCATGTTATACATGAGAAAATGAATAATAATAGAAACAATAAAAATAATAATCAAGATTTTGTAAGTAGCTATATTTCTAGACATTATGATAAGTATTGGGGATACAACTAAAATGAATTAAACAATCCCTACTAACAAGCAGCTCACATCATAATGTGGGAGACAATAAGGCTACATAAACATGTCTGCCACATAAATAAGAAGTGCATAAAGAATAAATACAAGTACATACCCAGACAAACACATGATGCTCTTTTGTAAATGAACACACACATGTACACATCAACAATTCAGAGCGCTTGAGAACTAGCAACCAACAGCATTTTAAGGTTTAGAAAGTATTTAACTGCTATTTCATTTGATTCTTGCCACAACCACAAAATTTAAGTTTTCATTTCCCTCATTTTACAAAGAAATAAACTCAAAGCAGTTTAGTTGTTTATTTAATTTATTTATTCATTATTTAATTTAATTATTTGAATTATTTAATTAATTCATTATTGAATTATTTAATAATCCATGGTCATCCATCTAATAAATGGTAATGACAGGATTCAATATCAGTCAAGCATGCTTTCAAATATGTGATGCTTCCACTCTCAGAAAAATAAACTGAGCATCATTGTCCCTCTTTTACCTAGAAATTCAAAACTTAAACCAAATATATTCAATTCAGAGAAACAAGAATTGATGGCAACATTTTTGTTAAGTGAGTGACTTTTCATTCTCCTTTTAGGAGAGAAGTGATATTCTGAAGGGAAGTATGTATAAGAAGACTTGGGGGAGAAATGTTAGTATTCATAAAGGAAGAATAGAACTTTTATTTTGCATTTTTCCAAACATACTTATGATATTTCTGCACACTGCACAAAACTTCTCAAATCCACAGGAAAACACTGCTTGATTAAGTAGAACCATAGATAGATGTAGATCAAATCCTAAGTATATTGCTGAAGAGATGAATGTATATGTCCATCCAGGGAAGGCAAGCAGCTTAATATGTCTATGCTATTCTGCTTATATAGGAGTGGAAATGGACCACAAGGACCACAACATTAAACTTTGTCAGTTCTTGAATTTCAATTGTCTGCATGAGTAAGCATCATTTCCTAATAACAGCCACCGAGCTTGTCTTGCTGTATTAACACTTTTACTTACAAAGAAAAATGATATTGCCATTGAGACTACCAGATCAGCCCTCATGGAGTCATACGTTCACTAAAACCTCTGTTTTGTCCATTCTTCAGTTGTCTGAAGACAGTAGATTTGTAGACCTTAGATAATACAGAATGAATGTTAATTAAACAATATAAAGATGAAAATTATCTTACTTGTTTCCTATGCACTCTACTTTTTAGCCTCTCCAAAAGAATCAGAATAATAGGGATCTGTCTTAATTGGTGTTGGGGGCTGTGTGAGGGAAAAACTTGTTTGTTTTTTTTCTGGTTCTATCTACACTTAGCTCTCATCAGAAAAACAAAAATCTTAAAAAGTTTTGGTATGCTTAATTTAGGGTTTCACAAAATATAAATAATACAGTTCTTTCCTATAATGAAAGTCATTGTATACTCTGGATATCAGGTATGGTGCTGTCTTAATTTCACCATATATTACATGGATAAATTCAGGGAGAAAACTCAAATATACCGTTACACTCATATTACCAATTTTTAAAGAAGCTTCTTGTGTTTTTTCTTGATGAGGTGTTTTGTATTTCCATTGAACTTTGCCTAAGGAACTCCCAACAATTAACATGGAGGGTTTTCAGAAGTCAAAATCCCATACTTAGCCAGGGCATGGCTTTTGTTCATTAGCAATATGATGAGCCTCCTGGTATCATTCTCTTCTCAATGGACAAAAAACCAAAAATATACTCACAAGTAAATTTCCCACTGAACAGTGAGTACTGATTCAAGTTCAAGAACTTTTGAACAATGAATCAAGTATTAAGGCAGGAAACATTTACTTCTTAAGCTTGCTATTGGATGCTGTATTCTTGGGGAAAGGAAACAGAGGGAAGCCCTAGCCAGCAACTAGGGAAGCTGACAAATTGAATGATTACAGCCTTGACACTATCTTTGAAAGTCAAAACTTTCTGAGCTTTGGAGTCAATGCTAGCTGTCCAGTTAGAGATTTTCTCAAGGGCATATTTGATTCAAAGGAAAAGAGGAGGACTACAGGAAGATGGTCCTCTAGCTAAAGGACTAAAACTTTGTACTCTGAGTTAAAAGTCCTATCTTTTCATTTGGGATAAGACATGAGTTGGTGATGATTTGCACTGCAAATCTTCCTCTATTTTTTACCTACACCCATGACTTTTTTCCAAACTTCTTTCCTTCTGTCAATGAAACCACTTATTCCTTGCAGTCACCTTGGTTCACAAGCTCAAATATCTGAGAAATTGACAAAAAAATGTACATTCACAGCATCTCTTATCTATTTGTTTAGTTATTTTCCCCTTTCTCCTGGCTTTTCTTTCCTCTCTTCTCCATTTGTACTATTTAATTTATTGATTTCATCAGCTTCCATTGTTCAATTATTATCTCTATACTCATATCTCATATCTCCTTATCCAGTCCTAACTGGATATCCAGTCCTAACATAACCTCCAGATATGCATCTTAAACTGCCTATTAAACATTTCTAATAACCAGTTTGATGAACATCTTAA
The DNA here is from genome assembly GCA_028646575.1 of Pseudocheirus occidentalis. NCBI lineage: Eukaryota > Metazoa > Chordata > Mammalia > Diprotodontia > Pseudocheiridae > Pseudocheirus > Pseudocheirus occidentalis. Next base: position 8,240 of record JAQQSW010003298.1, on the reverse strand, counting down.
ACTCAGCATATTCAAACTGAACCAATTATCTTCCCCCAGAGACCACTATCATTCACCAAATTCTCCTCTCTCCCCAACTTTCCTTTTATTGTCAAGGGCACTACCACTCTCCCAGTCCCCTAGGCTTGCAAACACACACTTAACTACTCACTCTCTCTCAACTTCTATATCTCAATTTTTATTTACATTTGGCTGTGTAATACATGATCACTTCTCTCTTCTGAAACTGGCATGGTGCAAACACTTATCACCTCACAACTGGACTACAGCAAGTGCCTTTCTGTTGGTCTTCTTCCCTGACTCAATTCAAATTTCCATTCAGCTGTCAAAATGATCCGCCTAAAGTACACCTCTGATTGTATCACCTTCTTATTCAATAAGCTCCAGTGTCTCTCTATCACCTGTTGGATCACATGTAAAATATTCTGGTTGGCATTCAAAACCTTTCATAACTTCATTTCCAGTCTTCTTATATCTTGCATGTATATACACACATACACATACATAAACATATATGGATATATAAATATGATTGCATGTGTGTATATATGTGTGTATGTATATATCTACATATAGATATACCAATATCCCTGTGCTAGTTTTCCCTCACTTAAGACACTCTATACCCAAAACCTATGAATTTTCACTTACTAGTCCCCATGCCTGCAATTCTCTCACTCCTCATTTTTCTCTCTTATTGGTTTCTTTTAAGTTCCAGGTAAAGACCTGCATTCTATATGAAACTTTTTCCCAATTCCCCTAAAAGTCATTTCATCCCCATTGATGATGAACTCTAATTTATCCTGTATATAGCTTGTTTGTATAAAATTGTTTACATATTGTCATTAAATAAACTATGATGTTCTTGACAGCAGGAATTTTCCTTCCTCTTTTCTTTGTATAACAGGGGTTTGGCAAATTCAGTTCTCTAGAGGAACTCATAGAAAACAACAAGAAACTGACTTGGGGAAGAAGACAATCTGCAGTGGCATTAAGGAACAGCCTCTTTGTATTGGTTATATAGTCAGAACTCCTACACCTTTAAAGCTACTCAGTTGAGGAATCATTGCACTCTTTCCTAGGGGAATTCAGGGGAGAAAGACTTATTTGCTCACCAAAAGCATAGGGTATAGGAGGTGGGGAAGGGTTTGAGGACCATCTTCTCTTCCCCTTAGGACAAAATGCTATCTGGAAATGACCTTGGATATATTCCATTTGCCATTTTCAGGTTCAAGTGCAGGGAATGGAGTTCCTGAAATAAGGGATATAGCCATGGGAACCTTGAAGCCCAGAATTCCCATTCAGATGTTATACTTTGCTCACCAGGGAGCCCTAAGAAGTCAGTTCACTGGAACTTCATTTGTAAAAATGCTCAACTGATGTTAGTAGTTAAATACAACTAAGGTTCTTTGACCCTGAAAATTGTGAAGCAACACAATTGGTCTTAGCCTGAGCCAATGGGCAAAGATGACAGAAATCATCAAACTACTAAGGGTATTGAAGAACCCTGAGAAAATGGTGAAATGCATATCCCCAGAGCATAGGAGAGGTGCTAGCACATGGTAAACACTTAATAATTCATCCTTGATGAAGTCATAATCCTAATTCAGACTCTCATCACTATTCTTTTGGACTATTCCAATGGCCTCCTTTTTGGTCTGCCTCTTTCAAGTGACTTTTCTCTTCAATCAATTTTTATATACTTATCAAACTGATATACGTGAAGGGTGGATACTATAAATACTTACATAACCCCAGTTATACCACTATTTATTTAACAGAACTTCTTATTACCATTAGGATACACTATAAATACCTCAGTTTTTCATTTAAATGTTTCTGTCACCTGGCCCCACCTTCTCCATTCACCCTTATTGTTGTTCCTCACATCCATACAAAAGTTCAACTAGAAAATCTAATCTTAAATTGGAAATTAAGATTTGATACCACTAATTAAGTAGAACTAGGGCTGTGACCTGTTATTTAATTGTTGAATTATATATTATTCATGTGTATGTATTAAGATACATTCATTCATATGACTTTTGCTATTCAGTTATTTCAGTCTTAACTGACTCTTTCTAACCCTATTTGGAGTTTCCTTGGCTATGATACTGGAGTGGTTTGCCATGTCTTTTTCCAGATCACTTTCCTGATAAGTAACCTGAGACAAACAAGCTTGAGTGACTTCCCCAGGGTCACACAATTAACAAGTTTCTGAGGCCAGATTTGAACTCAGGAAGATGAGCCTTCCTAATTCCAGGACTGGTGCTCTGCTCACTGTGCCACCTAGCTGCCCCTATTTGACTAGCTAAATTGATAAAATTAGATGAAAACTTAATTGCTAACAATTATCATTGTAATGTCTGCCCTATTCCCCAAGAAATGGCATATGTATGTATTTTCTGTATGTATAAATATGTCTATACATAAATGGTACATACATATGTATATATGCATGTCTTGTAATGGCTCAAGATACAGTGGATCACCTAGGTGTCTTCAATGTCTAACCAAGCTCTAAGTGCTCCACCATGCCTGCTTCAGTTATCTTCATGGCCAGTAGAACAGTTGATATGGTATTTGCTGCCTAACAACTCCAGAAGAAATTCCAGGAGCAGTTCAGAAGTTTGTACACAACATTGGTAGATCTGACCAAGGCCTTTGATACTGTCAGTCATGAAGCCTTATGGAAAATTATGTGAAAATTTGACTGCCCAGAGAAGGTCATCAGCATTGTTATGTCAATTCCATGATGGTATGCTTGCCCAGGTTCCAGATAATGGACAATGACCTCATGCTTTCCAAGTCACCAAAGGAATGAAACAAGACTGTGTGCTTGCTCCCATGCTTTTTATCATGATGTTTTCAACCATCTTGTCAAATGCTTTCAATGAGGATGAACATGGCATCAAGGTTAGTTACCACACTAATGGTAAATTCTTCAACTTGAAGGGCAACAAGCCAAGACCAAAGTGGAGGGAGTGTTGGTTCAGGATTTTCTGTTTGCAATGATTATGCACTCAATGCAGCCTCTGAAACTGAGATGCAACAAAGTATGGATTGGTTCTTTGCTACTTGTACTAATTTTGGTCTAACAGTTAACACCAAGAAAGCACAAGTGCTCCATCAGCCAGCACCACCCCATATGTAGAACCACCAGTTATAGCAAATGGAGGAGTTTTGAATGCAGGGCATAAGTTCACTTACTTTGGTAGTGTACCTACTTTCCAGGGATGTACATAATGATAATGAAGTTGATGCCCGTCATTGCCAGAGCTATCTCAGTGCTTGGGGAGCTCCAAAAGAAAGTGTGGAAGAGAAGAGGTGTTAGACTGACTACCAAACTTAAGGTTTACTGAGTCATGGGGTTGACCTCACTGTTGTATGTCTGTGATACCTGAAGAGTACACCAGTCATGCCAGGAAACTGAATTGCTTCCATTTCAATTGTCTTAGGAAGTTTCTAAAGATCACTTGGCAGGATGAGGTACCAGACAAGGAGATCCTTACTCTGTTGGGGCTCTTGTTGGTAATGGGTTAAACTGGTCCTCAGCTAACAGGAGGCCTGTGATGACCTGGGGGCAGAATGCGAAGGCTGTACCTGTTTGCGATAAGCAGGATTATCTCTCCACAAGGGCAAGGCCAGGGGAGTGGCCCTAAGGGGCCCTGGAGAAAGGACTTAAATACAGGCTATCTGGAGGCAGAAGAAAGTCCAGCCACGCCAAGTTTAGAGAACGTAGCTAGAGGCAAGTGTTGTGTTCTAAAGAAGAGAAAGTCCAGCCACTCCAAGCTTAGAAAATGAGAGAGAAGTCCAGCCACGCCAAGCTTAGAGAATATAGCTAGAAGCAAGCCCTGTGTCTTAAGTTTTCTGTGCAGCTGTTTCTCCCGGAGAAAGCGGAAGCCAGGAGCCAGGGATGCCTGAAGCCTGGTGAGGAAGGGTATAGGTGAAACCTATACAGCCTGACCCCCAAAACTGTAACATTACTTGAACTAAACTGCCAGACATTCAAATTCTGCTTCAGAGAGTGCAACTCTGATGGGCTAGCCACATTGGCAACTGTGTTATGGAGAACTCTTAAAGGGCAAGCATTCACACGGAAGTCAGAAGAAGCAATGCAAGAACAGTCTCAAGGTCTCTCTTAAGAACTTGGGAACTGACTGTGTGACATGGGAAACACTGTCCAGGCCTCTCAGCATGGCCTGTCCACATCAAAGAAGGTGGTGTGCTCCATGAGCAAAGCAGAATTGAAACAGCTCAAAGGAAAAATAGGATGCACAAATTTAGAGTATCCACACCAAATGTTCACATGGAGTATTTGTGCCTAAACTGTGGTAGAGCATTCCAAGCTCATATTGTTCTGATCAGCCATGGTCAGACACACAGAAATTTGACTCTAGCATAGTGATATTATTTTGGTCCTCTTGGAGAATGAAGGACAACAACCATAAATGCATGTATATATAATTAATTCTATATAATCACATTACTCTCAAGAGCAAAAAGGCTTCTGGTATTATTAATTAACAAAATAGGTTAAACATCATGTCTTTAAAATATCTATTCATGTATATGTTTTATAATTTATTTAATAGCACAGACATTGATCTAATAAAGAAATAAATATAAACATACTGAGGATATATATATACAAATATATATATATGAATATATATACATATATATAACCATTTAGTTATACTCTATTATATTATATTATTATATTATATTTGACATGAATCCATCCTTCTAACTCTAAGTGAACTATTATCTTCAATGTAGCCTAGTTACCAGTGATATTTGTCATACTGTAGCATACTATGTCATAGTTTCAGTGATCTCTTGACTACTTACTCTACTAGTTAATGATAACTCAAATTTATGCAATTTTTTAGGGTATGCAAACCATACAGCAATTTTAGGTAGATATTGATATTTTTCTACCATCTCCAGAAGGGGAAACCTGAAATACAAAAGGGTTATGACTTCATTTTAAACATTGTTCTTAAAGATATTAATTATTGCGGGACTATTCAAATCTAAATTTCCAGAGTTCAAGTCCAATACTTTTCTATGTTTCATAGAATTCATTATGCAATTTAATCAACATATAGTATCATTAACCATATAATTTTATTCCTTTTTTCCTGAATGTAATTCACTCATTTAAACATTTCTCCCCATAGCTTATCAGAGGATTCCTTTTCTTTTTTTTACTGTCTTCTATAGGACCTCAGCCTTTTATTTCTTTTTCTTTTAAATCGATACATTCCCTCAAGTGATTTTTTTGTTGTGAATATTCTGTTCCATTTGACTACTTTAAGGATTTTTCTCCTTATGACTAACATCATTTGAATGTATCTTTTTAATTCCTCTGTACCTGGATTTTTTTAAATACTTGTGGAAGATTAACACTAGACTTGACGAAGCTAGTTAACAATCTGAATGGTGGAACTGATACTTGCATATCTGTTCTAGAATTTAGGAGAAAAAGAAATAGCGGCAGCTAGGTGGCACAAGGAATAGAGCATTGGCCCTGGAGTCAGGAGGATGTGAGTTCAAATCCAGTCTCAGACTCTTAAAACTTACTAGTTTTGTGACTGTGGGCAAGTCACTTAACCCTAATTGCCCTGCCTTCTTCCCTCCAAACAGACCAAAAAAAAAAAAGAAGAAGAAAAACCTAGTCATTTGTAATGACCTACTTGATTTAGCCTTGATTATATTTTAGAGAAAGCACTTTATAACTCAATTTCAAAATCTTTAGTACAAGAGCATAATATAGGAGATTTAGAGCTAAATTTCTTTACAGATCCTTTAGTCCAATACTCTAATTTTAAGGATAAGAAAATTTACTGGAAAACTGAAGTGACTTACTTAGGGTTAGGCACCTGCTAGAAGTTTCTCTAACTGCAAATTGGGTCTTTTTTTTAAACTATAATTTTCCCATCCCATTTTTCTACCCTTCTCCTTACTCAAGAACTATTCTATAACTCCCATTTTGGAAATCACCTTTAAAAATGTTTAAAGAATTTAAATAGACTTCTAACATTTCTTTTCATATTATCTATATTTCAAATGAGAATACCTGACTATGGAAGAATGGATGATATGACCTCTCTAAGTTCCTTTCATCTTTATTGTTCCATGGTTTTAAGTGACTTGCATGAGAAATTTCCTCATCAGAAAAATAGAAAGATAATAATATACTCCAGGTTAGAGCTAGAAATGCAACCACTCTATTGTGATTAACGTGTTTTTTTTTTTTACTAGTGTGGATCCATCGTAATTACATATTTCTTTCTCTAAGGAAAAGGGATATCAAAAATGATTCATGTTCAGGAATAGGAAGTGACAAATCAACAAATGGTTATTAACCAACGGATAGTGAAAGACTAATAGGAAACATATATATGTATATGTATGTGTGTGTATCAATATCTATATATCTATGTATGTATGTATGTATGTATCTATCTATCTATCTATCTATCTATAATCCAGAAGTATCTTATGCTTTAAAAAATATTTTTTAAAAGCTTTCAAGATCCTTAATGGTTATTTTGGCAGTTATTTTCATCCAATCAAATAGTTTAATAGATAATATTTTTGAGAAAAAAAATCATATCCTAACACAGTGCCTTTTACATTGTGACTTGTTAAGTTCACTCACTGTACCATTGTCTTATGAACTTTAAAACTTTAAGATTTTTCTCTATGAATTGCTGTCTAGTCGGATTTCTCCATTCTCTGTGTAAATAATTTTTGAAATCAAAGATTATCTTCATAACTAGCCTCTTAAATTAATTTGATTAGATTAAAAAATAAATGAAACCTTGACCTCTTTCAATTTATTTAAGATATATGGACTGCTTCAAACTGTTCAGAGAATACATGTTCTAACAAACAACTCCTCAGGACAGGAAGAAAATGTAGGTTCATGAAGAGCTTTCATGTGCAACCACCCATCATGAAAGAAATTCCTTAAATTACTCTGTGATGTCAATGCACACCCACAGAGAAAGCCAGGGGTGACTAAACCTTTTGGAAACAACCCCACACCCATGACATCTGTGAGCAGTCTCCTGTAGCCAGGAATTTCAATGTTTCAAAAGACAGAGTGCTGCTAACAAATGTCCATAATATATCTTTTTATTATGTTTTTGAATAGAAGGGAAAGAACATATCCCTTGGTGCCAGATCATTCAGGATGTGTGTTTCTGTATGTGTGCATGTGCTACACACACCCACACACACATACACTCATACACACACATGCTTGTGCACAAAATCAAAGCAAGAGTTTCCCACCTAACAGTAAAGATTTTTGAAAGTGGGTAATGTGAAATTTTTAAAGTGAAGTTAGAAGACTGAACACTGAATCTTTGAAATAACTTTGCATATCATAATTGCATATGACTTCTTTTCCAGATTGTCTTCTAAAAAATCTGTTTACTATCCCCAGGCATTTATTTTTAGTCATGAAAACCTTCATAAGTTTATGTTCTGAATTAGAGTTGTTTATGAGATTTATACTTTGGGAATGATGAAGGGAAATAAGAGGTTGAATTTTAGCCCTCTTTGATAATTGATTCAGAAAAGTAATGACTAATTCTGACAGTAGTCTGAAGAGGATGAATATCTTGATAGTATCAAGTACCTTGTCAGTTGGAGCATCTAACTAAAGAAAAAGAAAAACAAAAACAAAAAGGCTTTATCCTCTATAATTATTTTGGATGCAGTCAAACACTATGTTTTGCTTATATCCACAAATATAAGCATGACTAATTATGATGATTTTTTTTAGTGTAAAACACTAAAAACGTCATGTTATTCATCCATGGTAATAATTTTTAAAAATGTGTCCAATTGTTTGAAAGGAGCCCCATTTGATACCACAAGGGAATGGGAAAAAATTGGATAGTGCAGTTTTTAAGAGTTTATGTCCCTAAAGTCAATCTTCCACTGTTTGGGATGGAGGACCAAACACTAATAAAATTTTGGAACAGGAATATTGATGCACTCCACCTGATGAGGTGTAGGCTCTGGGACCCCCTCCCCCCTTTTTGAGCTCTCCTTGATTCTTTGAGGTCCAGGCTCTGGGAAAGTAAACCTTCCCAGGGAAGACATTTGCCTGAGGTCATGAGCCTTGAGATGCAGCTCTGCCCAAGTCTTTAGCTTTATTCCAATAGTTTCCCACCCTTGAATTGGCCTGGCCCACCATTGTCTGTGGTCTCCAGGTA